>JAVHMZ010533745.1:0-14126 GCA_034782995.1 Amazona versicolor
AGTCAGGAGTTAGGTCGCCGCACGGGCCACACCGACCTGTTCGAGAAGTCCGCGCGTGTCGAGGAAACGGTGCGCGAGTTGAAGAACCTAAACGCCAACGTCGACTTTTACTCTGCCTCCACCTATTACTCGCTTGGCATACCCGCCGATCTGTTTACCCCCATCTTCGCGGTCAGCCGCATGTCCGGCTGGATCGCCCATATCCTGGAGCAGTATCGAAACAACCGGCTGATCCGCCCGCGTGCCGACTACACCGGGCAACCCGACGGCCAAGCTTGGGTGCCCCTCGAGCGCCGCGCTTGAGGGCGGCGCCATGCACGATCTAAGCTTCTTTCGCGCTCATCTCGACGAGTTGCGAGAGCGTCTGGCGCTTCGCGGATTCACGCTGGACACCGAAGGTTTCCGGCGACTCGACACCGAGCGCCGCGCCTCCGTCACCGAAACGGAAACTCTGAAAGCCCAGCGCAACCAGGCCAGCGCTGCCGTTGCTGCCGCCCGCAAAGCCGGACGCGACACGTCCGAGGAGCAGATGCGCTTGCGCGCCATCGGAGAACGCATAGCCGCGTTGGATGAGGAAGTGAAGCGGCTCGATGGTGAACTCCAAGCTTGGCTCAGCAGCATACCCAATGTCACCGATCCGAGCGTGCCCGCGGGCAAAGATGAAAGCGCCAACGTAGAGCAAAAACGCTGGGGCGAGCCGCCCTCCTTTGACTTCGCGCCGAAAGCGCACTGGGACCTCGGCCCGGCGCTCGGCATCCTCGATTTTGAACGTGCGGCCAAAGTCTCCGGTGCTCGTTTTGCTTTCTATCGCGCCGCCGGAGCGCGTCTGGAACGCGCGCTGGCAAACTTCATGCTCGATCTACACACCGGTGAGCATGGATATACCGAGCTGCAACCTCCCGTGCTCGTCAACTCGGCGAGCCTGTTCGGTACTGGTCAACTGCCAAAGTTTGCGGCCGACCTATTTCAATGCGAAGGCAACGATCTCTGGTTGATCCCCACGGCCGAGGTGCCCGTCACCAACTTCTTCCGCGACGAAACGCTTCCAGCCGATCAGCTACCCGTCTCCTTCTGCGCCTACACCTCCTGCTTCCGCAGCGAAGCCGGCTCCTACGGCCGCGACGTTCGTGGCATAATTCGGCAACACCAGTTTCAGAAGGTCGAGCTGGTAAAGTTCGCTCATCCCGACCGCAGTGCCGAAGCACACGAGCAACTGACCCGCGACGCCGAACGCGTCCTGGAATTGCTGGGCCTGCCCTACCGCCGTGTGTTGCTCGCTACCGGCGACACCGGCTTCAGCGCTGCCAAAACATACGATTTAGAAGTTTGGCTCCCCGGGCAAAACGCATACAAAGAGATCTCCTCCTGCTCCAATTTCGGAGCGTTTCAGGCGCGCCGCGCTCAAATCCGCTTCCGTTCCGGCCAGGCCAAACCCGAGTTCCTCCACACGCTCAACGGTAGCGGTCTCGCTATCGGCCGCACCTGGGTTGCGATCTTAGAAAATTTCCAGCAAGCTGATGGAAGCGTTCTGATTCCAACGGTCCTGCAATCCTACATGCACGCGGAGCGCCTGATACCGAATAGCTGATATCTTGCCGACAAATCCACTGGTCACCATACCCCGCCTGCGCTTCGTCTTCTGGATGATCGCCCTGGTGCTAGGAGGGAGTGAAGCATGGGCCCTCCGGCACGAGACCTTATCCGACGGCGTCCCCTACCTTGAGATCGCCACCCACTACGCGGCGGGCGATTGGTGGAATGCGCTCAACGCCTATTGGAGCCCGTTTTTCTCCTGGGCCATTGCGTTAGCGCTGGTCGTTATCCATCCCAGCGTCTATTGGCAGATCGCCACTATGCGGCTCGTGATGTTCCTTGCCTACCTGGCGAGCATGGTGGCCTTCGAGTGGCTGCTTTCCGAGTTGCACGATCTTATTTATCGATGGTCAGCCGACAGAGAAGAAGGGGAGGGCGCACACCCGCTGCCCTATGTAGCGTTCTACGCGTCGGCGTGGTGCTGTTTCATCTTTGCGGCCTTGGCGTGTGTGGGTTTCTTCTTTCCCACCCCCGACATGCTCGGCCTCCTGTTCGTTATTCTCCTGGCCGCACTGCTGCTCCGAATCAATCGCACCGGCGGTTCCACTCTGGATTCTGTTGCTTTGGGTGTGCTCTGCGCCGCGTCGTTCTTGAATCGGGCTGCTTTCGCGCCCATCGTGCTCGTCGCCCTGTCTGTAGCGGCAATCTCTGTTTGGCGACGGCGGCGGAAGGTCGCTGGCCCTCTAACGGTAGCCGCGGCGGTCGCAGGGGTGTTGGCGCTGCCCTTCGTCGTTGCGCTCTCGCTTAAGGAGCACCGGCCAACCTTCAGCGATTCAGGAAAGCTGAACTATTCATGGGAGGTGAACCAAGCCCATCGTTGGGTACATTGGCAAGGCGAGCCCGGCAACATCGGTCGTCCACTCCACCCCACCCAGCTCATCTCTCCCAAGCCAAAGACCTTCCTCTTCGATGGGCCGGTCGAGAGTTCTTATCCGCCTTGGTACGATCCCGCCTATTGGTATGCCGGCGTGGCGCCGCGTTTCAGCTTCGGTCGTCAACTGCAGGTCATGGCCAGCAACACGGGCGCTTTTCTCCGCCTTCTCCTTCGTTCGCCCGTGATGCTTCCTGTTCTGCCGTTTATCTTCGTGTTCGGCTGGCGTCGTTGGATCAGAGGCATGCTGCGCCTCTGGCCCATTCTGCTGCCTTCGCTGATCACCGCGGCTCTCTTCACAGTGGTGTACATAGAGAAGCGCTATGTCGCTGGCAATTTACTAATTCTTTGGCTGGCGTCGGTCGGCGCTCTTCGGGGAACAAAAGAACGTGTCCGTGACCTGGCCGCCGCGGCCGTGGTGACCACCGCAGCAGTGCTCGTCACCGGAGCTTATGCGGCATCACGACCGGACCGTGCCGTCTCCAAAACCATGTCTGAACTCCTGGCCCGCACGGAACGATCTCGCAATGTGCATTACCTGTTGGCTAAAGGTCTTCGCGAGGACGGGCTGTGTCCAGGCGCCAAGGTCGCTTATATAGGTCCCGGCATGAACGTGGAGTGGGCCCGTGAAGGCGGATATCGTATCGTGGCCGAAATCCCCCTCATGTACTCGCGTGTGCAGACATTGGTAAGCAACTTTCACGTCGAAGACCTCACACAGATTCACAGCTTCTTTGCTCTCTCTGAAAAGCAGCGTCAGCAGCTACTCGAAATGCTGCGCTCCCACGGAATACAGATGCTGGTAACCGATGGCTTCTTTGAGCAGGGTTTGATCGACAATTGGCCCAAAGTCTTACCCGCTACCGAAGATCGAGTTCCGACGTTCAACAAGAATGCCTACTCGCAGATCAACTCGCGCTACCAGTGGATTCAGCAGCCGCCGCCACACACGTGCCCGGCAATGCCTTAAGTCGCAGGAGTGCCGGTAAACCGATCGCAGCCGCGCCGAGTTGTGCTCCGAGAAAGGATTCTCGACAATTGGCGTGCGAGAATGACTTCTTGTTTTTTATCCGGGCATGCTCCCTCGAACGCCTGTTTAGGTGGGGTCAAGTACCGGAGAAAGCGAGCATCTCCATGAATTTATTTCGCGTCAGGCAGGCTGCCGCGCTGATCACGGCCGTGTTCCTCATCCCGGCCTCCTTCGCGCAGGCAACAGGAGGCGACACAGTCGATCTGAACGTACTGGCCCAAATCAAGACCGAGGCCTTCCAGCACTCCCAAGTGATGGAAAATCTTTTCTGGATGTCCGAGGTATATGGTCCGCGTGTCACCAATAGCCGCAATCATAAGCTCGCCGCCGAATGGGCGATGAAGCAGATGCAGGAGTGGGGACTCAAGAACGTCCACACGGAGAAATGGCATTTTGGCTACGGGTGGCAGATCAAGCACTTCTACGCCGCGATGGAGACTCCGGTCTATGCTGCCTTGGTTGGATTCCCGCTGGCATGGACGCCTGGGACAAACGGACCGATTACGGTCGAGCCCGTGTGGGCGCCCATTCACTCGAAAGCCGACTTTGCCAATTACCATGGCAAGCTCAAGGGCAAGGCGCTGCTGATGTTTGACCCGGCTCCACTCACGCTCCACACGCGGGCGGACGCACAGCCTTCCCCAACGGATGAGGAAATTCTGGCACGCGGAAACGCGCGGTGGGATGGTGGCGGGCGCGGTGGAGCAGCAGCCGGCGCTAGATTAAATCGCGACCCCAGCGGGCGTGGGCGTCCCGGTGAAGGCGAGTGGGAGTACACGCCGACGTCGCTTGCCCTGGCTAATGCGAAGAACGCGGCCCTGCGCAACGAGGTCAACGCCTTTCTAAAGGAAGAGGGCGTCGCCATTTCCATCACGCCTGGTTACAACGGCGACGGCGGTACGATTTTTTCCACATACGGCGGGTCGGAAAATCCCAAGGATCCAGTGCCGTCTCCGATCGTCGCCATCGGGGCGGAGCAGTACAACCGCCTCGTCCGCTTGGTGCAGCACGGGATTACACCGAAGCTGAACTTCAATATCGCTGTCGACTACCAGAAGGAAGACCAAAACGCATTCAACGTCATCGGCGAAATTCCAGGCACTACTAAACCAGACGAAGTCGTCATGCTCGGCGGTCACTTTGACAGCTGGCAGGGCGGCACCGGCGCCACCGATAACGGCACGGGATCCTCCGTGGCGATGGAAGCAGTGCGCATCTTGGCTACGTTGCACAAGCCTATGGCCCGGACGGTTCGCGTTGCCTTGTGGGGCGGCGAAGAGGAGGGCGTCTACGGCTCAACCGCCTACGTGCAGCAGCACTTCGCGCAGCGCACCACCATGGTGAAGACCCCCGAGTACGACAAGCTGGATGTGTACTTCAACGACGACGGCGGCTCTGGTCGTTTCCGCGGAGTTTCGGCCGGCGGTAGTCCGCAAATGGCGGCAATCTTCAAGTCCTGGATTGAGCCGGTCAGGGACCAGCACATCGTGGCTGTTTTTGGCGGGGATCAGTTCCGACCCACCACCAGCCCGGCTGGCACAGACTCGTCCGCCTTTTCGTGGATCGGCCTGAATGGCATCGGCTTTCAGCAGGATGGATTGGAGTACGGTACCCGCACTCACCACTCCAACGCCGACACCTACGACCGCGTGCAGAAGGAAGACGTGATGCAGTGCTCCATGATCGAAGCGTGGTTTACCTACAACGCCGCCACCCGCGCCGAGATGCTCCCACGCATCCCAACTCCGGCCCCTGATCCCAACGCCAAGAGCCACGAGTAACCGCAACTCTAATTTGAAGAAAAGAGTGAGGCCACTAGCCTCGCTTCGTCCCTGCATAGGCTAGTTCCGCATCTGAGCCAACGCACTTCAGCTTCACGAGACATGTAGTTATGCCGGGGCGGACGCATGCTAGATTTGGCCGATGAAACAGCAAAATAGGAGGGGCCTGCTCCGCTGTTTGCTGTCGATAGCAACGGCGAATCTTGGAAATGTTGTCGCAATGGGAAGAGATGGCCTGATGATGAACACTTCTGCCGACTCCTGGGAAGCGCCTGCGAAGACGCTCCAAAAACCAAAGATTGCTCGCATTTGGAGGGGGCGCGTGAAGCGAGAGCGAGCCGACGAGTATCAGGCGTACAACTATGAATTTGGGATCAAGCCGCTCGTTGAAAAAGCCTTGGGTGTTCAGGCTTTACGAGATGATGGCAAAACCGAGAGCGAGTTTATAACCATTTCTTACTGGGAGAGCGTTGAAGCAATGTCTCGCTTTACCGGTGGTGATCCCAACCGAATCCACCACCTTCCGCGCGACGCCGAGTTCTTGATGGAACTTCCTCGAAGCGTTCAAATCCTGAAGATTTACGAGAGTCTTGGCCATATTCAGTAGTCATCGAACTCACCGGTCGCCGAACTTCGATTTGCCTTGAGACTTCTGTTCTGACGGGCGCAAAGGAATCAACCAGAGCCCGGCAGAACTACGTTACGCTTCGAAAGTGATTTCAGACCTGTCTCGCCGAACCTTTGTCAGGAGCAGCAGCGCAGTGGCTGGCGGGATTGTATTTGACAGCGACGACCGGGCAAAGCTCACAGATATCGCAAAACAAACAGATCGCCAATACTGGGTTTCGGTATTGGATCGGCTGGCTCATCCTGTTCTCTCCAATCTGAGCAGAAGAACGCTGAAAGCGAACATGCCTGTCGAAGCGCCGCACAACAACGCCGCCGACCGCAGTCAGTTTACGCACCTGGAAGCCTTCGGCCGCCTGCTTTGTGGAATCGCTCCTTGGCTTGAGCTCACCGACGGCGATGGACCGGAGGCTCAGCTCCGGCAACGATACCGGGATTTGGCGCGCCAGTCTGTGTCGTCCGCCGTAGATCCTAATTCGCCCGACTGCCTGAACTTTAATCGCGGCCAGCAACCTGTCGTCGACGCGGCATTCTTGGCGCTCGCCATCTTGCGTGCGCCCGAACAACTGTGGAATAAGTTAGACGCAACAACAAAGGGGCGGCTAATTGCCGCCTTGCGCTCCAGCAGAGTTATTCAACCCGGCTTCAACAATTGGCTCCTGTTTAGTGCCACCGTTGAGGCGTTCCTTTGTTTTGCCGGAGAGCAATGGGACGCCATGCGCGTCGACTACGCGATCCGCCAACATGAGGAATGGTACAAAGGCGATGGCCTCTACGCCGACGGACCGCAACTCCACTGCGATTACTACAACAGCTTCGTCATTCATCCGATGTTGCTGGAGTTGACAACCACTCTGGCCAAACAATCGAAAGCATGGGAATCATTTTCTCCAGCGATCCTTGCTCGTGCTCAGCGTTACGCCGCCATACAGGAGCGGTTGATAGGTCCGGACGGAAGTTTTCCCGCCGTCGGCCGGTCCATCACTTATCGCTATGGAGCTTTCCACTTATTGGCGCTTCTGGTACTCCGGCGACAGTTGCCCCGCCATCTCAACCCGGAACAAGTGCGCAGCGCAATGAGCACGGTCATTCGCCGCGTCACCGAAGCTCCTGGAACCTTCGATAACAACGGATGGTTGACCGTAGGCTTCTGCGGTCACCAGCCATCGCTCGCGGAATCCTATATATCCACGGGCAGCCTCTATCTTTGCTCGGTGGCACTACTCCCGCTCGGTTTGCCGAGCACCGATCCTTTCTGGATTGCCCCGGCTCGACCCTGGACATCGCAGGAAGTTTGGACGGGTAAAGACACTTCAGCAGATCATGCTCTCTGAAGAAGCGAGTAAACAATGCACCACGATAGCCACGAACGCGTTAGTCGCCGCCAGTAACGCAGCCGACAGCTCACTCTATCGATTTAGTACTAGTGTTCCTACTAATTGTGGGGAGTGGCTCTTCCAGTGGAAAATCCCTATACTCGGCATGTAACGCAGACTATTTTACTGTTAAGAACGATTTAGTCACAGGATTGGGGGCCACAATGAAAATAAGTAAAACCGCATCATCTGTTCTTTTCGTAGCTTTATTGATGGTCGGATTGCCCGCCGTTGCTGCCGAGAGCTCCTCCGAGCTCGAAGTGGCCTCAGAACTGAAGATTCCCGGAGCAACATTGCCAGCGGGCACTTACGACGTTTCCGTAGCAGATCATCTGGCCGATCGGGCGATTGTCAAAATTGCAAATAAGGCTTCGGATAAGCATTACTTGCTGTTGACCGTTCCTAGCAAGCGAGTTACTGGGACGGGATCGAGTAAGTTTTTGTTTTTCAAAGGTGAAAGTAGCACGCAATCGCTACGCGGCTGGCGCACTCCAGACCATAGAACGCTTGAGTTTGCTTATCCAAAGCAAGATGCCGTTGACTTGACCGCTTCCAGCGGCAAACCGGTTGTGGCTTTTGATCCAACCTATGACAAACTGCCAGCAAACCTGAGTGACGACGACATGAAGGTTGTGACACTTTGGCTCGTCAGCCCAAAGACCGTAACGGCCGATAGCCGAGGGCAGGGCGTGACAGCCGCTAAGCTGGCCGACATTCCTGGCGCCTCTGACGCGAATGCAGGTCGAGGTTCGGAGAAGGGAAGCGCGCCCGTACAAACAGCAGACGCCCGAGTTCCCGCCAACCGACTTCCCCGCACGGCATCTTCTACTTTCGAGTTGTTGGCAGGCGGACTGGCCTTGCTGGCCGGCGCTACCGTGCTTCGTTTTCGGACTGCTCACCGGGGTTAAATGGTCAGTACTTTACTCCAGCGCTTCCGCAACTCAGCAAACGAGCTCGAGTTTAGATTCGAAGCTCCCAAAGTCGGCCCATGTCTGGTCCGACATGGAGTAGACACGACATCGTGGGATCTTGTCTACCTTGCTGCCCATATGCAGAATGCGCCTGAGCCTCGAACTCTGCCTGTCCGCAGGCGTCACTTGCGTCAGATATTTCGTGGCTGGAAACTTGCCGTGATCTCGGCGGCAGCCTTCGGAATGCTTGTCGCCCTTATCGTGATGATGGGGATGGAGAAAAACCGTCCGGGCGAGCTACAGCGGAATAGTGTTCTTGCTCCTTTGCCAATGGTGGCGCGCTCCGCCAACACGGCCGGCCAGACGTCTGAACAACCAAAGGCGCAGGAAGCCGGCACGGCCTCTCCCACCACCAGCCAGCAAGTAGCCGTCGGCGACCCTTCAAGGGAGGATCTGCTGGCGAGAAACAGGCGGTTGGAAATCCTCGTGAAGGTGTTGCGACAGCGCAACAAAACCAAAAGTTCGCCGAGTCGTGCCGGTCAAGCCACCGATCAGTAGCGTGCGCCGGGTCTTGAGTCTGGGCCCCGAACTGCTCCTATGGATGAGCGGAGCCCTCCTTCTCGCAATCGCGGGCGAACGTCTGATTTCATATCAGTTGTTCCAAGCAAATCCGGCCCTGTTCGCCCAAATATCTGCTCCCCTTCTATCCGTCCCTTCTCGCGCGCCATCGTTTCGCCTTCGAATCCCTCGACTGGGCATGGACGTCGTAGTCTTGCGAGGCATTGATGATGACACCTTGGCGCTGGGAGCGGGTTATATGCCGGGTTCCGGTGTAATAGGAGAGAGGGGCAACGCTGTAATTGCAGGACATCGCGATATGGTGTTCCGCAGTCTCCGCTTTATCAAGGTGGGAGATGAGATCCAAGTGGCGGCACTCAAGAGCTTTCGTTACGTGGTTACGAACGTGCGTATTGTCTCGCCAACCGATTTGTCCGTGTTAGCGCAAACGCCCGAGGCACGGTTGACTGTCATCACCTGTTATCCCTTCTACTTCGTGGGCCACGCTCCCAAGCGATTCATCGTACAGGCAAAAAAAATCGCGGATTCGTAAGCGCCGATTTGCCATGGCTGGAGTTGGCGGCCTGTCGACTCTGATGAAACGTCTGGAGCGTTTCCGTCGCAAAGTAAGCGCGAGTTCGTCTAATAAATGCGGGATTGGCTCTTCTGGAGGAATGCTGATGAGCGAAGAGAAGTATGTGATGCCGTTCTCGCTGGCGCCGCTGCCGTATGGGTACGACGCGCTGGAGCCCGTGATCAGCGCGGAGACGATGCGCCTGCACCACGATAAGCATCACCAGGGTTACATCGATGCTGTGAACCGCGCGCTAGAGTCCTATCCCGAAAGCCGTGGGAAGACGATCGAGCAGATTCTCAGCAATCTCAACAGCATTCCGGAGTCCATACGCACGACAGTACGAAATCAAGGCGGGGGTCACGCGAACCACCAGTTCTTCTGGAAGATTATGAAGCCAAATGGAGGAGGTGAACCGACCGGAGAGCTAGCCGATAGGCTTCGAAACAGCTTTGGATCGTTTGCGGAGTTTCAACAAGCGTTTGAGAAAGCCGGAGCAGCCCACTTCGGCTCCGGTTGGGTGTTCCTCGTGACCGACCCTAAGCAGGAAGGCAAGCTGGAAATACTCACGCTTCCTAATCAAGACAGCGTGCTATCGGTCGGGAAACCCGGCCTGCTGGCTTGTGATCTTTGGGAGCATGCCTACTACCTGCAATATCAGAATCGACGAGCCGACTACCTGAAGGCCTGGTGGAACGTGGTGGCCTGGGATGTTGTCGAGTTCCGGCTGAAAGCGATCCAGGCTGGCCGCAGTGATGTTCTCGGCGGACCCTTTCCGCACACCAGTTTCGATTAGAGGACACAATGGGCGTACCGACTTCGGTGCTTGTCGTTGTCAACGAAGCCTGAAGTTCTTGCAGTAGGCTTGCCTCGCTAGACGATTCTTGTCACTAAATTGATTGCGGTGATCGGCAGTTATGTTCGGCAAGACCTAAAATGCAGACTTGACGCTGGAGAAACTTCGCCGGCAGGCCTTGGCTTCGACTCTGTTTGAGCCCACCTCTTTGGGTCGCGCCGTCGCAAAAATGGGATTTGTGCAGGCTGATCCGATTCGTTCGCCAGCGCGCGCCCAAGATCTGATTTTGCGCCATCGTGTGCGCGACTACCGCGTCGGCGATTTGGAAGCCCATTATGCGTCGCTGAAGCTCGAAGAAGACTTCCTCTACGCCTACGGCTTCATGCCGCGTCCGGTGCGCCAGTTGCTCCACCCCCGGCCCAACCCAAGCCTGACCGCCGCCGAGGAAAAGGTGCTGGAGATCGTCACAGCACACAAACGGATCCACCCCCGCCAGCTTGAGGTTTTCTTAGGCCGCGAAAGGGAGATGAATGCCTGGGGCGGTTACTCAAAGGCCACCACTAGGACACTGGAAGCACTTCATTATCGCGGTCTGCTGCGTGTCGCCGGGCGCGACAAGGGCATCCGTCTCTACCAGCGGGTAGGGGAGGGCTCAGCAACTCTTGATGATGGATCAACACAGGCTGAACGTTTGCGCGTGCTTGTCCTGCGCATCGCTGAAATCTTCACCCCCGTCCCGGAAAGCAGCCTGCGAGCTACTCTGCGGCATTTGGCGTACGCTGCGCCGGGACTCGAAGGCCGCTTGTCAGCCGTTCCTTCGATGATTCGATCCGGACATCTGTCTGCTGCCACCGTGGACGGCGTTCGCTACCTGTGGCCCTCCGGCCGTGCGCCCCGCACGCGGCAAGCCGACTCGGTAAAGTTTCTTGCTCCGTTTGATCCGCTGGTCTGGGATCGGCGCCGCTTCGAGCACTTCTGGGGATGGCCGTATCGATTCGAGGCATACACACCGCCTTCAAAACGCAAGCGAGGCTATTATGCGATGCCGCTGCTCTGGCGTGACACGATTCCGGGCTGGGTGAACATCTCCCTTACCCCCTCGAAGCTGGTTGTCAAACCTGGCTTTATCAGAGGACGCAAGCCCGCCGAACCCGCCTTTCGCATTGCATTCGAGGAAGAGTTAGAGCGCTTTCGGCTCTTCCTGACGCAACGCTCTTGAAGAGAGTGTGGTTTCACTTTCCCGCGTCGCCTCTAATTCAATAACATCCGTCGGACGGACGCCCGCTTATCGCGGCTCATCTCTTGCCGTAGCGCGAGATTCGGTCTCAAAAGACGACAAGTTCTTCACGTTCACCCGCATGATGCGTGGCGGTGACGAACCGGCTGCAGATTTCAGATTTCCACCGTCATCGGTGTTTTCCCATCCCGAGTTCGCGATATACCAGAATTCGTTTCCGACGATTGTCCCGTGAGTCGGATCGCCCAGCGTGTCGGTCGAGCGCTCGATAATCTTCTCCGCCTCGATCCGCGTAAGACTTGCATCGAGCGTGAAGGCGACCACTCGCTCGGGAGATGTCCCATTCTGCACGGCGAGCAGTTTCCCACGATTGAAATACAGTCCGTCAATTCCGTTCAAAGCGAATCGCCCGCTCATGGGAAGCCAGCGCACCTGCTTCGTTGCCAATTCCATCAGGCCAATTCCCCGGACATAATCAGGGACGAAAATATGTGCCCCGTCGGGATGCATCGCGGGAGTCTGCGGGGAGATGAAATCCCCGCCGTCCAGACGCTCCAAAGCTGTACCGCTCGCAGATAACCTGTAAACGCCACCACCGGACCCGTCCGTGACGATGACATCGCCCTTTGGCGTCAACACCATGTCTCCTAGGGCGGTTTCACGGGGCCCTTCAATACGGCGCATCAACTCGCCATTCGTCAAATCAAAACAAAGTACAGCCGACCTGCCCCAATCGGATTCAGGCGCGAGAGTAAAGCCGCGTATCGCAACTTCCGTTGCCCACAGCAAATGACGCCGCGCATCGACCTTGTCAGCGAGTATGGGCCAACCATCCGGCGCGGTTGCGAAGTCCGCGATAGTGCCTTTGGCGTCGATCGAAATGATCTTTTTCTCCCGCACGCTTGTGATCAACAAGCGCTTCGTGCCCGGATCGTAGTCAACATCCTCGGATAGCAGGGTCGAATTGGGTACAAGAAAGATTGTTGAGCCGAGTGAGATCCGGCTGCGGCTTGTCTGCATCCTCTGTTGGATCGTCGCGAAGTTTGCTTGCTTGAGCAGAGGTGCAAAATCCGGAGCTGTCGAGAACAGGCTGGTCCACTGGCCCATACGAGTGAACTGCTCCAGTTCGTGGAATGCCGCCTCAAAGTTGCCGAGATGCACGTCGGCCCGCGCCACCTCGAGGAGCGAATTGGGTGCCTCATTCAAGAACTTCTTTTGTTCGTTTGCGGCGGTAAGATTCGAGCGCCAATCATTAGCGTCATGAGACTTCCGCAACATCGCTTGGATGCGCTGAAGCTGATCGATCGCGGAGTCGTTTCGCTGGACGCTGGATGTCGCAACCAGCATCAGCAGCAGCGAAATTCGACCCTGCATCGGAGTATTGTCCCAAAGGCGACCTTAACGCCTACACGCCGACTTCCCAGGCAGCGTGCGGTCCTGGGCCGATTGTCGGCGCAATCTTCGAAATTGTTTACCAAATCGGAATTACAAGGTCTTTAGAAAGGCAACGAGCGCCATTCGGTCTTTAGATGGAAGAAAGAGACCAAACGGGTGTCCAGGGATTGCTCGTTTAGCGAGGCTACTTGGTTTATAGCCGGATGGAACGTAATCATCTCGAAGCCTGGCCGGATCGAACCAGTCTTCAAGTGTGGCAATACTTCCGTTGTGCGTGAATGGACCGCGGTACCAAACTCCCTTAAGGGACGGGATCTTATAGTATCCGCGTGCGCGGAGACTGATAAGCCCAGCTCTTTCGTCTACTCCAACAGGGAGGCTGAGAATGGAATCCTTCGTTCGATCAAGAGGCGCAGATGTCACCCGGCCTGCAGGGACGAGCTTATTATTCGTGTACAGAGGCGGGGTGTGACACACTGGGCATCCTTCCCGCTCAAAAATTTGCCGTCCTTGCTCCGTGATTTCGGAGGACTTGTTTGGATTTACCGGAGGACGAAGCGAATATACATATTTAGCGAAAGCTAAGGCTTGCTCATCCGAGTAGCGTTCGCTTCCTGAAACAGCCATAACAATCTCTTTTGGCACGCTGTTTCCCCGCGTAAAGAAGTAGTTTGAACTCGGGCACATGCTGCCGTAGCGTGCTATGTCCTCCACCGATTGCTGTCGGAGACGGGCTGTCAAGTCGAGGTACCGCCGGTCGCGAACTCCAATCAGATCCGCAATCTTTGGCGGATCGAGATAGCTAAACCCGGGCCGCATGGCCACTCCTAGAGGCATTGCCGCGTAGGCAGAGATGATCTCTTCCTTGCTTCGGCTGTATAAGCCCTCTGTCCAGCGTTCGATCTCTTCCGGTGGCAATAGAAGGCCTTGTGCCAAGCGGTTCGGCCACACTTGCCTTTCCGTTCGCCGTAGTCGTTCGGCGTACGCCCGCTCCACAGGAAAGTTTCCTTGTGCCCCGAGCAGGTACACGCCATTAGTCAATACACGCCCGTGGCAGTTCGCACACGCTCCCGTCCCCAACTCGACCACGCCTTTCTTCCGCACAACATACGAGTATGCCGGCATAATCCCGGCCATCGTCAGAGGGGGTTGCACCGCCGCCCACCATGCCCGATCACGTACCGAGTCGGTCGGGAGAAATTCGGTAGGCTGCTGAAACACGATCTCGCCCGCCCGCACCCAATCGGATTCTGACTTGAGGTTCTTCGAATCGAATACAACCTGAGGCGCCTGACGCTGAAGCCAGCCTAAAGATCCTTCGGGTTCGTAGTCAGGATGGTAGACCGGATAGGTTTTGTAAATCGGTGGAGCTTTTAG
>JAVHMZ010533851.1:0-14116 GCA_034782995.1 Amazona versicolor
ATGGTGGACCGTCGCATCGTCACAACCAGGCCAGCCGATCGCCCGCACCCCAAAGGAAAAGCACGGCGCTTCGAAACGCACTACGTCTATCGCCGCAAAGGGCTGCCTTGTTTCATCTGTGCCACGCCCATTGAAATGAAGATCTTCATCGGACGGAAACTGTACTGGTGTCCTACCTGCCAGGCGCCTACTCCTGCCAAACTCCCAAAGTCCTCAGTCTGAAACGACTCTGATCCGATGCGGCCGCCCGTCCCCGAACAACTCAGCAAGACCATCGACCACCTTTACCGCTCTGAATCCGGCCGTGTTCTTGCCACGCTCGTCCGCCTGCTCGGAGATTTCGACCTTGCCGAAGAGTCAATGCACGAGGCGTTCGCTGCCGCTCTCGACTCCTGGACGCAATCCGGTGTTCCGGAGAAGCCTCGCCCCTGGCTCATCACAACGGCGCGTTTCAAAGCCATAGACGTAATACGCCGGCGCGCGCGCTTCGATGGAGCACAGAAAGCTCTTGTCGCCTACATGGAATCGCGTGTCCCCGACCCTCCACCTGACGACGAAGAGATTGAGGACGATCGGCTCCGGCTTATCTTCACTTGCTGCCATCCTGCTCTGCCTCCGGAAGCACAGGTTGCGCTCACTCTGCGTGAAATCTGCGGCCTCACCACCGAAGAGATCGCCCGCGCATTTCTCGTTACGTCGGCCGCGCTCGCCCAACGAATCGTGCGCGCGAAGGCAAAAATTCGAGAGACGCCGGTTCCGTACGAGGTCCCCACGCCGCAGGAAATGCCGGAGCGGCTGGAAGCGGTGCTTCAGGTCGTCTATCTGGTTTTCAACGAAGGCTATTCGGCTGCGGCAGGAGCGGAAGTAACACGGGCCGAGCTAACCGGCGAGGCGATTCGATTAGGACGGCTGCTAGCCGAGCTCCAGCCGCAACCGGACGTCATCGGGCTTCTTGCTCTGATGTTGCTACAGGAGTCCCGCCGAACCGCGAGAACCTCTCCCACCGGAGAGCTGATTTTGCTGGAAAATCAAGACCGCTCGCTCTGGAACCGGGAGCAGATCGACGAGGGAGTGGCTTTGGTAGAGAAGGCCCTGAGTTCTCGCCGCTTTGGCTCATACACACTGCAAGCTGCCATCGCGGCCGTGCATGCGGAAGCGGACTCGATCGCTGCCACTGACTGGCGGCAGATTGTCGCGCTGTATAACCAATTGGTTCGTATTCAGCCCTCGCCCGTAGTCCATCTCAATCGTGCGGTCGCCGTTGCCATGCGCGATGGCCCGGAAGCCGGTCTGGCGCAAATCGACGCCCTACTGGAGCATCGCGAACTGGCCAACTACCACTTGGCGCATTCAGCCCGCGCCGAGATGCACCGCCGTCTGGGCAGGACAGCCGAAGCTCGATCCTCTTATGAGAAAGCCCTTGCGCTGACCCAACAGGAGCCAGAGCGGCAATTCCTGCAGGAACGGATTCGGCAGCTGAAATAAAAATTGGAGTGGCTGTCGATTCCGCGCCCTGCCTCAACGACTATAGGACGAGAGACAAGGAGAAAAATTCATGCCACAATATCTGGTCGCTAACTACCTGCCCGACGACTTTGACCCATCCACCGTAACCGAAGCGATGATGGAGGAGATCCACGCGCTCAATCGCGAAATGATTGCTGCCGGCGTGAGAAAGTTCGCCTGCGGAATCTCCCCTACCGCCAACGCGAAGACGCTGCGGAAGCAGTCCGATGGCAAGGTACTCGTCACCGACGGACCGTACACCGAGACCAAGGAGCACATGGGCGGTTTCTGGATACTCGAATGCGCAAACCTGGAAGAGGCGCTTACGTGGGCGCGCAAAGGTGCCATTGCGTGCGATGTGGCGGGCGAGGTGCGCGAGCTTCTGTTCTTCCCGTCACCGGAACAAGGACCCGGAGAATAACAATGAAATACGTCTGTTTGGGCTATTACGACAAAGACAAATTCGACAAGATGACTGAAGCCGAACGAAACGCTATGTTCGACAAGTGCTTTGAATACGACGACCGCCTTCGCGCCCACGGTCACTGGGGTGGTGGTGAAGCGCTTCAGGGTCAGGAAACCGCTTTAACGCTGTCTGGTAGGAACGGCAGAGTGGCGACTACCGACGGTCCCTTTGTGGAAACCAAGGAACAACTTGGCGGCATTCTCATTCTCGAGGCGCGCGACATGAATCATGCTGTCGAACTTATCGGCCAGCATCCCGCGCTGATGTACGGCAACACGTTCGAGGTTCGGCCGGCAGGGGACATGAGCGAGATCATCAAGGCAAGTGAGCGGCGGCGGAACCAGAGTACTGCGCACTGAACGCAGCTCGACTTCCTCTCAGCGCCCCATATCGCGACGCCCGCTGCAACCGCTATGCTACAAATACAGGACGCAGTGCCATGTTGGAAGGAGTCTCTATGGCCTCGACACCCGCTTCGCCTCCAGTCAAAACCCCGAAAACACCCGAGCCGCCCGTGTTCCAGACAGCGGCAGAGGAACGTCTGCACCGCAAGCAGCGCCTCGCCTCGGCCTTTCGCTTGTTCGCCAAATTCGGATTCAGCGAAGGAGTCGCCGGGCACATCACCGCGCGTGATCCCGAGCTCGAAGATCACTTCTGGGTCAATCCGTTTGGCATGCATTTCGCCCATATCCGCGTGTCGGATCTGGTTCTGGTGAACGAGCACGGCGACGTGGTCGAAGGCGACCGTCCGATCAACGAAGCAGCCTTTGCGATTCACTCGCGCGTTCACATGGCCCGCCCGGATGTCGTGGCCGCTGCCCACGCGCACTCGTTCTACGGAAAAACTTTTTCGTCGCTTGGCCGCCTGCTCGATCCGTTGACCCAGGACGCCTGTGCGTTCTATCAGGACCACGGGTTATTTGCCGATTACACCGGAGTCGTGTACGACACCTCGGAAGGCGATCGCATTGCCGCAGCTCTTGGGACCGGCAAAGCCGCGATCCTGCAAAACCATGGCTTACTGACTGTAGGCCGGACGGTAGACGAAGCTGCCTGGTACTTCATCACTATGGATCGCTCTTGCCAGTCTCAAATGCTCGCCGAGTCTGTTGGGAAGCCAATTCCTATTGCTCACGAGAGTGCTCTGGTCGCCCAGCAGCAAGTCGGTAATCCACGCGTCGGGTGGTTTCAGTATCAGCCGCTGTGGGACCTGATTACCCGCGAGCAGCCGGATCTTTTCGATTGAGTGCTTGCTTGCACCTGGGTTTGCGTAACTCTGGCGCTAGCGTGGAGTGATGATCTCGGAAACTGGTCGCGTGGCCCTGGTGACCGGCGGCGGAAGCGGTATCGGGCGAGCAGTCAGCGTCGCGTTGGCGGGTGCGGGGTACTCAGTCGTCGTAGCGGGCCGCCGAACGTCTGAGCTGCAGCAAACCATCGAACTGATCATCGCCGCGGAAAGACACGGAGTTGCAATCGCAACGGACGTCGGCAAACCGCATTCCGTGCAATCGCTGTTCGATCAAATAAGGGAGCGATTTTCCCGTCTCGACCTGCTCTTTAACAACGCCGGCGTGACTGCACCCGGCGTCCCGATAGAGGAGCTTTCTTATGAGCAATGGACAAACGTTGTCCAGGTCAACCTCACGGGCGCCTTCTTATGTGCTCAGGCGGCAATTAAACTGATGAAGGCTCAGGTTCCCCGAGGCGGTCGCATCATCAACAATGGATCCATTTCTGCGCATGCGCCTCGGCCCAACTCTGCCCCGTACACTGCCACCAAGCACGCAATCACGGGCCTGACTAAGTCAATTTCCCTCGACGGCCGGGCCCTCAATATCGCCTGCGGTCAAATCGATATTGGCAATGCCGCCACCGAGATGACCGAACGAATGACGGAAGGATTACCACAAGCGAACGGAACGATTGTGGTCGAACCAAAAATGGACGTCCGACACGTAGCCGATGCGGTGCTCTACATGGCGAGTCTGCCGCTGGAAGCGAACGTGCAATTTCTGACTGTGATGGCAACGGCCATGCCCTTTATCGGCCGCGGTTAGTGGATTGTTGCTTAGAGTTCTGGCGACTGCTCGCTCTTACTCGTCATAGTTACTCACCATGCCTAAGTTCTGCGCAAATCTATCCACCATGTTTACCGAGGTTCCATTTCTGGACCGCTTCGGCGCAGCAGCGCAAGCTGGTTTCACGGGAGTGGAGTTTCTGTTTCCATATGACTACGAAGTTCTTGATCTGCAAGAGCGGCTTGACCGGCACCAATTACAGAACATACTTTTCAATTTGCCGCCAGGGAACTGGGCAACAGGCGAGCGGGGCATAGCGTGTCTTCCGGGCCGCGAAGAGGAGTTTCGATATAGCGTTGAAGTGGCTCTTGCGTACGCGATTCCTCTCCGAACCCGCGTCCTACACGCCATGGCGGGCATAACGCCTCTTTCCATCGACTCGGCAACTGTAATGAACGTGTACATTCGCAATCTCCAGCACGCCGCAAAACGGTGCGCCGAATCTGGAATTACGTTGGCAATTGAGGCTATTAACACTCGCGACATGCCCGGATATTTCCTCAATACACAAGCCGACGCCCATAGCATCTGCCAAAGAGTGAACGCTTCGAATTGTAAGATGCAAATGGATTGTTATCACATGCAGATCATGGAGGGCGATCTAGCAGTAAAGCTGCGCAAGTATATAGATGATTGCGGGCACGTTCAGATAGCGGGTGTTCCCGACCGTCATGAACCCTGCGAAGGTGAAATTAACTACCGCTTCTTGTTTCAGCTCCTTGACGAAATTGGCTACGATGGCTGGGTTGGCTGCGAGTACAAACCGCGCACGGCGACTGTTGCAGGGCTTGGATGGTTCACATCCTTGACGAGTCAGTAATCGGCCACGCCTCCCTTTCGACGTATTCTTTCGATGCCGCTGCTTCTCCGCACAAGTGTGCTAGTAACAGGTGTATGCTTGCTTGTCTAAAGACTACTCCGCTGCGTCCAGCTAACCGCACGAAAACTTGGTTCCAGAGGGCGGTGATGTTCGCAGCGGTCGCGGCCTGTGTTGCGCAGACCCATGCGGCGGTTTATAACTGGAGCTACCAGGACGCCTCGAACAGCGGCAGCGGTACGTTGGATACGTCCGGCTCAGGCTCTCCCTACTTCACGGTCGATGCAATGTCGGGAGTGTTCGATGGCCGTGGCATCTATCTGGTGCTCACTCCGGGCTTCTGCTGCGGCCCGCTCTCAAGCGATAACTACCTGTACACCTCTGGGGGATCGTTACTCGACGGACATGGCCTGGCTTTCTCTACGCAACAAGGGCCGAATTTCTATTACTACAGCATTGCCTTCGCCAACACTGACGGCTACGCCTTAACCACACTCGCCGGCAATGTCACGTATAACGGAATCTTCACGGCCACTCCAAACCCCGGCCCTGGTTCCCTCGCCCCGGAACCGACATCGGAGTGTATGGTGTTCGCCGGGTTTGCCGGAATGTTCATTGCAACGAAACGAAAGCGACGCAGTTAAGGCAATTGGTTGTATCTACCCGTGCCGGTTAAGCGGCCATTCAAAGCAAATCGTCGCCCGCCCAAGACACCTATTCCAACCTACGCCCCCCACCCCCCGCGTTATCTTCGCAAGCAGGACGCCCCGACTGTGAGGTTGGCGACGGTGGCATGGCAGATCGAACAGCGCATTGACCCTTGTCATGTTCAGCCAGGACGCCCTATGCGCCAGACCGATCTCAATGCTTGTCACGTTCGAGACGAATGGGCCTACGACTGGGATCAGAAACAACACGATGGTCAACCCATAAAAGATGTTCCGCTGTTACCCTTCGTCCGAAGCTCGATGGCGACGACGCGAGCCGGGCGAAGAGCGCGCGGAACTCGGCGGCGGGATAGACATCGGGTTTGGTGCCGGGACGCCAGACAGCAAGCGTGCCGCCGTCCAGCGCCATGCGGGGTATCTCGGGAACGGCGGCGCAAGGATGTGCGCGTCTCCCTGCAAGTGGGTTTTGCACTCCCCGCTTTCCTTGGATTCGTCGCTCTTGTCTGGCATCGGTAGGCCGAGGATTGGTAGCGGTTCCACGGACGAACGCTGCCTTGATTACCCGTGCGAACCGGACCTCCGAGAAGCTATGCACCCCGGAGCGGCACATTGCGAAAAGCCACTTCAAAATTCGCATTTCCCGACGGGCCGGAACTGGAGAAGCTGAGCGACAGCTTGGCGATGGACGTCACGTCGGGAGTCACGCCACCGAAAACAACTTTTCCCGAAACTGGGGTATTGTAGACCGCACGCTGCGAACTGAGCGAACTCTGCACCGCCTGTTGTTGATTGCCTTGCGAATCGACTTCGTATAACTGCCCAAGCCCGATCTGCCGGTCGGCATGGAGATTGGTAGCAGTGAAAGTGCAAGCGACCGACTCAGTTGCATGACGAGTGCAGCCGTACAAGGTAATGAGATAGCCTTCGATTTCCTGCGTCGTCGGGCTAGCTGGTTGCCGAGCTGGTGTCGGGGCAGCCGCTTGATCTGGTTCCGGCGATACCGTGTCAAAGGCGATGGATTGCACTTCGGTGATAGGAACGGAACGGGTGCCGCTTGGGGTCTGGATTTGCAGAGTGGTCGCGTTTCCACCGACGATCTCGCCCCGCAATGCGGGGCGAGATTTTAGGTTGATGGTATCGGCGAGGAGGGAAGCGTACACCAGGAGCAGGCCAGAAGCAACGGCGCGCATGGGTTGTACCTACTGCAGCGGAATGTTGCGGAATACAAATTTCGCTGAGTCGCGGTCCATGCCGACCCATAGGTTAAGGACAGCGATACGAAGAACGCCAAGATCAACTCCGCCAAACCCTATCTCCCCTTTTACCGGGACTTGCTGCACGGCTAATGTGGACTGGCCAGCACCAATTTTCGCGGTCTGATTTAGTTGTTGTATTCCATTGCCGTCAACAATGAATATGGAGTTGTTTAAATTGTTGCCGACCGGCAAGGAGATGTTGACGTCAGATTTCAAAGATTCGAGCATGAAGGAACACACCACAGCCTCGGAGGCGCGCCTTTCACATTTCTGAATCTGGATGCGCACGCCGTTCTGAACCTGTGTCATCGCGCCCACCGGCAGCGCAGCCCTTCGTGGCACAGGCGCAACATTTTGTTCTTGAGCCGCGTCAGGCGGCTCAGCAGCCGCATCCCCAAACAACACCTGCTGCACTTCGCTCTTGCTGAACGTCTTCACCTGGTCATCCACCACAAACCGAACTTTCTTCCCATCCGTGCCGAGCCAAGTGCCGGTCAGCGCACTCCCATCTCGCAGGCGCAGCGTATCCGCCTGCAGCATCGCCAGGCAAACTACCAGACAGCAGCCCAAACGAACGATCATGCTCCCCTCTCTTTCGCTCTCAAAACTCAATACAGCTGCGTCGTCTGCGCCAGCGTGAAAGCCAGGCGTGTCTCTGCCGGTACGGACACTTTCTGCCCCGACAACCCCGCCGTTGCTGCGCCGCCCAAGCCCCCCGCGGCGGCACCGATCCCCGCACCCTTACCGTCGCCAAAGATCCCGCCTAACCCGGCCCCGACGGCTGCGCCGATTGCCGCCCTGGTCGCTGTCGTGCCGGCTTGCGATCTGCTGGACAAGCGGGCCTCCCCGGTCTCGACAAAAACTTGCTGACCGTTAACCGCCAGGCTGACCAGTTTCAATGCCAGCGACGCACGCCCGGTAAACGTTCCCGCCTTCTTCGCCTCGACCACGCGCAGGATTGCGTCGGCTCCCGCCGGCACCACCGTCTCGCCATTCACGGCAATCGGGTCAGAAACGCTGGCCCAATACTCGCGATTCGGGTCGTTGCTCTCCGAGTCGATCGCATCGACAGTGCGGACGTTGATGGCCGTACCCGCCGGCAAGCTTCCCCCCTGGCCCGATCGCGCCACAGGAGCGGTAACAGGCTCGCCGGGAGCTGCTTCGTCGGGCACCGGTTCAGACATAGAAATACTCTGCACCTCGGCCACGCTGACCGTCTGAACTCCCTTGTCCGTATTGATCTTGATCTGGCGGCTGTCGGCGGACTGAATCGTACCCGCCACGCGCTGGCCGTCCTTCAACTGCACCGTCTCTCCGAACGCGTTGGCCGTCCATGGCAGCATTGCCAACAAAAGCCACATTACGTTCTGGCGCATCCCAGCCTCCTCCGTAAGCGCGGCCGCGATGCGCCGCAACGGACTGTACAAACATTCCCACGCATTCCACTGGAACGTTTCGGCCGTCATCGCATCGCCTCCTGGAGGCCCAGAATACCAAATGTATAGGAGATCACGCCATCAGCGAACTACTAGAACACGATCTTCGTCCCTAGCTGCAGGTTTCTAGAACCGAGTTATCGAATCCATGAAAGATCCACGTCTGCTCACTTTGTAAAAACGTGCTTTCACCAGTGGGGTGCTGCTTTAATCAGGAGACTTCTTTTATGTGTTCCCGGTGAGAACGCCCTAAGGGTAGGCTGTCGGAGTTCTCGGACCAATTGCCCCAAACAGCACTCCTGCTATTTACCTGATGGGCTTCTCTGCTCGGGGTAGTCGTACAACGTGCCGCTTACCTAGCTGCAGCTCCGCGCTTTGGCCTAAATGTGCTCTCCAAATATTTCAAATCAAAGAGCAGGTTCCTTCGCAAAATTGAATGGGTTAACAGACGGCTTAAGCGAAACCGCGAACTTTTCCCCGAAGACGTTGAGGTCTGGGAGGACGATCGAGGGTCAGGACTCGTGGCCGAAACGGATAAACCGGAAGAAGAATCACGATGTCGGTTCCCAACCTCGGCTTTAAGGGGACCGATCAGAGACCGCTCGTGTGTAGGCGAAGGAGGGTTGCTCGCTTGCAAGCCGCCCAAGGTCTCAGACGCGCTAAAGATATGCCGCCGGATCAGTACCCACAAGCCCCCTCATCTGCTACAAACCTTCCACTTGTCCGTGTAACCCGCTCGCGGCCGTTCTGATAGTCTCCCGCATAGAGCGCGCAAAACAGCGAAGCCTACACTTGCTGCATCTCCCGCAGCGCACCTCGCTCCCTCTTCCTCTCGGCCAGCCGCACTCTCCAACTTACTCGTTCCACCTCTTCCGCTCTCCCCCGCGTTATCCTCGGAACGTATGGTCGACGGCCTTGCCGATAACGCCGCTGCCCACCACAGAGAAGAACTGCTAGGACGCCGTCTCGCGCTGGTGAGCATGTCTGTCGGCGCAGCCCTTGCCATCGCGAAAGTTACGATTGGTGCTCGCGCTGGCTCCGCTTCTGTCGTCTCCGATGGTCTGGAAGCCGCCGGCGATGTGCTCTCCTCCGGCATCGTTTACGCGGGTCTCTGGATCGCCAGTAAGCCGCCCGACGCGGAACATCCGTACGGTCATGGCCGTTATGAAACCCTGTCGGGTCTGGCCGTCGGAGCCATCCTGCTCCTCGCCGGAGCCGCGATTCTTTGGCACGGGCTAACCGGCTCCATCGTCAGCGGCGCTCTTCCTCGCTACGTGTTGTACCCGCTCATCGCCTCGATCTTTATCAAGCTCGCATTGGCAGCGTTCAAATTCCGCATCGGACGTCGCATCGCAAGTCTCTCGCTGCAAGCCGACGCTTGGCATGACGTTACCGATCTGCTCTCCACCTCGGTCGCGTTAGTCGCGGTGCTCCTCACCTTACTCAATCCGTCGCGCTTTGGCATCTCCGATCGCATCGGCGCAATCGTCATCGGCATGATCATCATCTTTTTGTCGATTCGGGTCGTGCGGCGTACCGTCGATCAGCTTGTCGACACCATGCCGGAGTCGTAGAATCTCGCCGAAATTCGTCGATCTGCTTTAAGCGTCCCCGGAACTCTGGGGATTGAAAAGTGCTTCGCTCGCCGCACCGGTCTGCGCTATCACGTCGACCTTCATCTGGAGGTCGATCCTGACATGACCGTGAGCGAATCTCACCGCATCGCCAAAAGCGTCCGCTTTGCCGTGAAGCGCGACCTTCACTGGGTCGCCGACGTACTTGTGCACGTCGAGCCGGCGCCTACGCTAATGCCTCTGCCTTCAACTCCCGACCTGCAACGCCTGCATGGAAAATAAGGAAATTGCCCGGCTGCTGCATGAGACGGCGGACCTCATGGAAGTGGCAGGCGAGGATGGCTTCCGCATTCGTAGCTACCGTAATGCCGCTGCGGCCATCGGCAGCCATCCGGAACGCGTCATGGACATCGTCTGTAACCCGGAGCGCAAAGTCACCGAGATCCCCGGCATCGGCAAAGGCCTTGCATTTGTCCTCGCCGAGATCTGCCAGCGTGGATCTTTCGAGAGACGCGATGAGATGCTCGCCCGGTATCCCGCCTCGGCTCTCGAGCTGTTGAAGATTCAAGGCCTCGGACCCAAAAGCATCGCGCTCCTGTACGAGCACCACGACGTGAGGACGGTCGACGATCTCGAGCGCATCTGCCGAGCGCAAAAACTGCGCGAGCTGCCTCGCATGGGCGTCAAACTGGAAGAGAAAGTTCTTCGCTCGATTGAGGCTTACCGCAAGAGCGCCGGACGTTTCCTGCTGAGCTTTGGGATTCGGATCGCCGGCGAACTCTCGGCTGAATTTAAAGCCTTGCCCGGCATCGAGCAGGTGACTGCTGCAGGCAGTCTGCGCCGCGGGCGCGAGACCATCGGCGACCTTGACCTCCTGGTCACCGGACCCGGGGCCCTCGAAACGTTGAACCTCATCGTCAAACATCCCAAGACGCAGGAAGTGCTCGGGCAGGGCGTCAACAAAGCCAGCGTGAGCTTTGGGCTCGAGCAGCTGCAAGTGGATGTTCGCGCGCTTGCGCACGAAAGCTTCGGTGCAGCCTTGCAATACTTCACCGGCAGCAAGGAACACAACGTCGTCCTGCGCACTCACGCCATCAAACAAGGCCTGACTCTCAACGAATACGGTCTCTTCATGATCGAAGGCAACCAGCGCGTAGCCGGCGAAAACGAACAAGATGTTTACGAACGACTGGGTTTCCAGTGGATTCCGCCCGAACTGCGCGAAAGCTCCGGTGAACTGGAGGCGGCCCAGAGCGGCTCCCTCCCCAAGCTGATCGAACCCGGCGACATTCGAGGCGACCTGCACATGCACACCACCGCTACCGACGGGAAAGCTACTTTGCGGGAAATGGCCGAAGCCGCCGCCGGCCTCGGCTACGAGTACATCGCCATCACTGACCACTCAAAAGCTTTGGCCATGTCGAACGGTCTCGATGAAGAGCGCGTCGTGGCGTTTGCGCGCGAGGTCCGCGAGCTGAACCGGGACGGTCTCCCGTTGCGTGTCTTCTCGGGTCTCGAGTGCGACATCCTGCGAGACGGAACCATGGATATCTCTGAAGACGCGCTCGCCGAACTCGACTGGGTAATCGGCAGCGTCCACAGCTTCTTCAGTCTCGAACCCCGAGAAATGACTGATCGCCTCCTCCACGCTTTGGAATCGCCTAGCCTCCGGGTGCTCGGTCACGCCACGGGAAGAATTCTTTTGCAACGCGAATCTTACGCTTACGACTTCGAGCGCGTCGCCCGCAAAGCATCCGAACGCGGCATTTTTTTCGAAATCAACGCGAGCCCCGAGCGTCTCGATTTGCCTAGCCATCTAGTTCGTTCGGCAAAACGCTGCGGCTGCCGGTTCGTTATTTCAACCGACTCCCATCGGCCCGCTCACCTTCAGAACATGAACTTGGGCGTGACGACCGCCCGCCGTGGGTGGCTCGAAGCTGCCGATGTGGTGAATACTCAACCACTTAGCGAGTTTTCGCCCCGCCGCTGAGTTCGTTCGGCAAAAAGTCTTCTGCGACTGCTAAACTGAGGCCGATGCCTACAAAGGAGCAATCGGAGCGCACCACGACATTGCGCGGTAATTCCTTTAAACTCGCTGGACCAGAACTACATACGGGCGAAAAAGCCCCCGACTTTGATCTGGTCGACTCCTCACTTCAAAAGTTCAATTTGGAGAAGACCGGTCGCGGAGTTCGAATTTTCAGCGTTGTCCCATCGCTCGACACACCGGTGTGCGACGCACAAACCCGGCGTTTCGACGAACTCGCCAGTCAGCAGCCCGACATCCGCATTTTTACTGTCAGCATGGACTTGCCGTTTGCACAGAAGCGCTGGTGCGGGAACTTCGGGATAGACAATGTTGGAATGCTGTCAGATCATCGAACCGGCTCGTTCGGCGAACAATACGGCACGCTGATTCCAGATCTGCGAATCGAAAGCCGCGCTATTTTTGTATTGGATTCCGAAGACAATATCCGGTATGTGGAATATGTCAAGGAAGTGGGTGACCATCCGGATTACGATGCGGCCGTCGAGGCAGCTCGAGCGGCAGTGAAAGCCGAAACGACTGCTCAGCAGGCTTGAGCACGACGGAACGGCCGTGGAATTCCGTGAGTATCTGGAAGGGTAGCGGTACACATCCAAAAGTCCTCAATAGCTCTCACGACATTCACGTAATCGTCCAGATCGAACGGCTTAGTTATAAAGCAGTTAGCGTTTAGCTCGTAAGCCTGTGCGACATCTTCGTCGGAACTCGAGCTCGTCATAACGAGCACCGGAATTTGTCGATATCGCGAAGATTGCTTAATCTCTGACAAAACTTCCTGTCCGTTTTTGCGAGGCAAATTGAGGTCAAGCAGAACCAGATCTGGAAAGGATCGTTTTTCTTTACTGACCCGACTGAGATATTCCATGGCCTCGACGCCGTCGCGCGCGACCGTCATCTGGATCTGAACCGGGGCGGTTTTCAGAGCTTCCTGGACCAGGCGCACATCGCTCGCACTATCTTCTACGAGCAAGATGTTGATCTCCCGCTTGGATCGATCCTTGAGCTTCACGCCCAATCTCCTGCAAGTTCGCAGCCACTTCTGAATGCCCGTGTAAGTACTGAAGCGTAAAAGGTGTGAACTAGGCCACCATGCAAAAACGAAAAATGCTTGGTTGCATTTAACGCTCGAATCCGGTAAAGAATTCGCCCCAAGCTGCTTCTCAGTAGCCTCGGATTCATTGACACGCCCTTAAATGGCTTCTTATCATTGAGATTGCGCCAGGGTGCGCCTGGCTGAAAAGCCCTGATGAGGTATCATCACGGTTCTGGTGGCTGCCTGCAGGGAGGTTTCTTGATTAAGCTGGACATCATCAACGAGGTCGTCAATCGCACCGGGATCACAAAGACGAAAGCCGAGATGGCTGTCGAAACCGTGTTCGAGACTATGAAAAAAGCGCTCACGGAAGGTGACCGCATCGAGTTGCGCGGGTTCGGAATTTTCAACGTCCGTCCGCGGAAGACGGGTATTGGACGAAACCCTCGAACCGGCGCTGAAGTTGCCATTCCTCCCGGAAAAGCAGTCCGCTTCAAACCTGGTAAAGAACTGCAAACGCTCTAAGATTGGTCTCCGTGTTGGAGCAGAGTTCAAGCCGCGAAGTTCGAGCGTTGGCTGGAGAATCGCCGGCGTTGCTCTGGCCTCGGCTCTGGTGGTTGCACGCTCTCCTGCTTCTAATTACGTTTCTTACGACTACGGCTTTCGGTTCCGCTCTGGTGGAAAGCTTTGACCGTAACCGCCCTTTAAGCGTCGTTTCGGTCATCGATGCTTACGCGAGGCTGGTTCACTTTGATCGCGCGATGTGGAGTGGTCTGTCATTCTCTCTACCGCTCTTGACCATTCTGATGTCACACGAACTGGGGCACTACATCGAGTGCCAGCGGCGGAAGGTAGATGCTACGCTGCCCTATTTTCTTCCTTCGCCGTCGCTCTTTGGCACACTAGGAGCGTTCATCCGCATCCGCTCGCCGATATACACGCGAGAAGGCCTATTCGACATCGGCATCCTGGGGCCTCTTGCGGGCTTCATCATGCTCGTCCCGTTCCTGAGCGTTGGCGTGTTTGCCTCGAAAGTCGCGATCAATCCAGTCTTTTCTGACTCAATTCTCTTCGGCACTCCGCTCGCCGTCCGGCTCTTTGAGTGGCTGTTTTTCCCCGGTAGTCCGTCAACATCGATCGCGCTGCACCCAATGGCGATGGCCGCTTGGGCGGGGCTATTTGCGACGGCGCTAAACCTTTTGCCCATCGGTCAACTGGATGGCGGCCATATCCTG
>JAVHMZ010533957.1:0-14103 GCA_034782995.1 Amazona versicolor
CTCCGATGCTAAGCCGTTGGGGATCACATGAGTTTTCCACCGATTGGGGAACGCGCGATGTAAGTGAGTCCAGTCCGATTTTCGATCCGCTGAGCTATCACCAAGGGACTGTCTGGCCGCTTTTCACAGGCTGGGTATCGATAGCGGAGTATCGCGCCGGACAAACTATCTCCGCTCAGGAGCACTTCCTCCAGAATCTCGAACTTACTTGGGCGCAGGATTTGGGCGCGTGTACCGAGTTACTCTCCGGCCGCTTTTATCAACCGCTCGGGCGGAGTAGTTCGCACCAGACCTGGTCGTCGGCGATGGTGTTTTCTCCGGCCATTCGCGGTATGTTCGGACTCGATTGGGACTCCATGCACCAAACACTTCGCGTCGCGCCGCACTTACCCGCGAATTGGGATTCCGCCCGTGTCCGCAACATTCCGCTCGGCAACGATCGAGTGGATCTGGAAATTACGCGTGAAAGCGAGACCTGGCGCATTCACGGGCGCGCGGAGCACCCTTTCCGCTTAAATGATTCCGCTGCCTCCGCCACTCCGGACGCGACGGTTCCGCTGCCCGCAGTCGAGCTGAGTATCCGGCATGAGGTACCGCTTCCCGGGGCGGATACAGAGCAGATCAAAGCAATCGGTCAGACGGGCCACGAAGCAACTTTCGAGGCGCTCGGCGGATCTACCCAGGAAGTATTCGTGCGTGTGAACAAGCCCGGCACCGTAATCAAGGGCGCTGAGATGATCGGGACTCGGCTACGACTGAAGTTTCCGGATGGCGAGGGGTATCAGAGGATTACAGTGCGCTGGTAGAGGAGTACTCCTCACCGATTCTCCTCAAGATGTCGAAGCCGGGCGTCCACAATTCCCTCCATACGGGCTAGCTTAGCGTCCCAGAGCTTGTCGAGATGCTCGAAACGAGCAATCATTTCCGCACGTAGATCGTCGATGCGTTTGTTGAAATGGTTGGTCAGCAGGGAAAAACCGAGCGTCATCATTGCGAAGTTGAACAGGATTGGTACACCGATCGCTAAATATAGCTGTTGGTCGTTCACCTCGATTGTTCCTCTCTCTCAAATCAGTTTACTCCCGGCACGCCACCCTACCCCAAATTTCTTGTAAAAAGCACCCGTCTCGCCAGACTATTCAGGGCAGAATGATTTCTGTCTTTGATATTCACAAGCGATTCGGTACTGTCCAAGCTCTTGCCGGTCTCTCCTTCGAGGCGAAGGACGGCGAGATCACCGGCGTGCTTGGTTCCAACGGCGCTGGAAAGTCGACTGCGCTTCGCATCATCTGTGGAGTGCTGCGGCCGGATCGAGGATCGGTCACAATCGACGGAATTAGCTCTAAACTTTCTCCGTTCGCGATTCAGGGAAGACTTGGCGCTGTCCTCGATCATACGGGCTTGTACTCTCACCTTACTCCACGCGAACACCTTGCATACTTCGCCGCATTGCAAGGCGTTGGCGAAGATCGCGTTGCGCGAACCATAGCTACTCTTAGCATGCAAAACATTGCCGACCGGCGCAGCGCGGGCTTGTCACAAGGCGAGCGAATGAAGACGGCGCTCGGGCGCGCTCTCGTGCACGGTCCGGGCAATATTATTCTCGACGAACCAACCAACGGATTGGACATTCCCGCGAGACGCGCGTTGGGTGACTTACTCAAGCGATTGCGTGGTCAAGGCGCGTGCGTGTTGTTTTCCAGTCACGTGATGGAAGAGGTGCGCTCCTTGTGCGACCGGGTAGTTGTTATCGCCGATGGTCGCCATGTGGCGGACACGAGTAGTATTGAAGACGCTTATCTGAGACTCACATGCTGAATTCATCGATTATCATCGCTCGTAACGAACTCAAGAACGGCGTGCGCGATTCACGTGCGCTTGCATCATCCGTTTTCTACTCCCTTATGGGACCCGCCGTTGTGCTGCTTGTCAGAGCTGTCCGGCCTGGCGGGTACGAGGTACTTGCCTCAATGGCATCCATCTTTATCACGATCTCGGCATTCTCCGGCGGAATGAATCTGGCAATGGATACAATCGCTGGGGAGCGCGAGCGCCGATCGTTGCTACCGCTGCTGTTGAATCCAATTACTCGAATGGATGTCGCGGTCGGAAAGTGGCTGGCCGTGGCGGCTCTATGCTGCGGCGGGTTGACTCTCAATTTATTTGCGTTTTCGTTACTCCTGCCATCGGCGATTCTGTGGTCAGCGACACCCGCGATGATTTCGCTCGCTCTGTTTGCGGCGGCTCTCGAGTTACTTGTGTCCACTTGGTCGCGATCTTTGAAAGAGGCGCATACTTACTTATCCTTCCTGGTATTTGTGCCGATGATCGCCGGATTATTCGCCGTCTTCGCCCCAAGCGCCTTCTTATCGTGGAGCTGGTTCGCTCCGATTCTGGGCCAGCAAGTGGCATTCACCGGAAACTTGCCGATTTGGAAAGTTCTAGTTTCTTGCGGGACAACACTGATCGCCGGGGTGTTGACCCTTCTCGCCGCGGGCAGCCGGTTGGAGCGGGACGATGTCGTCTACGGCGGCTGAGCCAATCGAAACCGCGACGAGCTTCGATCGACTCATCAGTGAAAACGCCGCGGCATTGAATCGACTGGCTTCGGGCTATACAAACTCGGTCGGCGACCGCGACGACTTATTGCAAGAGATTGCTCTCGCTGTTTGGCGCGCTCTTCCGCGCTTTCGGGGAGAGTGTTCGCCGCGCACGTTCCTGTTTCGCATTGGTCACAATCGCGCGCTCGCGTGGTTAGCTCAGAAAAAGAAATTCATCCCGCTCGACGGAGGCGAAATTACTCTGCGGGATTCCACTCCCGATCCCTAAGCTCAGTATGCGGCGGGCCAACGAAACCGACTACTTTTCGAAGCCGTTCGGGGACTTCCAATTGTTTATCGGCAAGTAATTATGCTGGCGCTCGAAGATCTCGACTATCGCGAGATTAGTCAGGTTCTTGGGATTTCCGAAGGCAACGCCGCGGTGCGCCTCAATCGGGCAAAGCAATTACTTAGAAAGTACATGGGTAAGACTATATGACCGCCGATCCCGAATTGAGGATTTTACAGGAGCAGTGGCAAAGCGAAATCGGGATACCGCTAGACTTGCGGGCCAAGGTGACGCGCCAAACAATAATTGTAAAAGTTAGTCTAGCGCTCGACATCCTCGTCACCGTCGCTATGGGCGGATGGACAACGACGTGGGCCGTCACCTCAAGACTTGGCTCGGTGGTTCTACTAGCGGTTGTGACCTGGACATTCATTGCGGCTGCTTGGATGTTTACCTTGGCAAACATGCGCGGAGCATGGGCGCCGCCTGAGCTGACGATCACCGCTTTCGTGGAATTCTCCACCCGCATTCATCGCGCACGGCGCAGAGCAGTTCTCTTTGGGGCCGTCTTGTGGATTGTTGAAGTGGTCTTCTGCCTGGGATTGCTGATTCAGAACTACGGCACGTTAAGTCCAGTGGTTTGGATACTGGTGTGCGGCGCAACGGCTGTTTTCGAAGCTTTGTTCTTCTGGTACTACCGCAAACAAACAAGAGAGTTGCAGGTTTTGCAGGGTTTGAGCGCAACGTACTGAGAGTGACCACGAGCTTGTCGCAGAATAGTAAATAGATGTCTGGCCGGATATGGGCTTTGCTGTGGCTTTTGTGCTGGAGCGGATTTCACGAGTCCGGCGTCCAAGCGCAAGACCGGCGCTCCGAGGCGGCAGGTGTTGCCCAGTCCGGAGTGGAAGCTGCGCAAAAAGGCGATTACAGTTCGGCGATCGCGGCTTATAAGCGGGCGCAGAGTATTGATCCGAATCTCAAGGATTTGCGGCTCAACCTTGGCCTGGCCTATTTCAAATCGGGTAAGTTCCTCGAAGCAGCTGCCCAGTTTGAAAAAGAAAACAACAACTCATCAAGCGATCAAACCAAAACTCTGCTGGCAATGAGTTACTTCGGACTAAGAAGATACCGGGACGCTTCGCAGTTGTTGGAACCGCTAACGGCTGGTCAGCCACAGAATACCGAGATCAGCTATCTATTAGCCAAGTGCTACCTCTGGTCAGGCGAGAACGAGCGGGCGATGAAGCTTTTCGGCGAACTGCTACGGCGCGATCCCGAATCCACGGCCGTTCACATGTTAGTCGGCGAAGCTCTGGATGCAGAGCACCGAACCGATGAGGCGATCCGGGAGTTTGAGGCCGTTGCCAAGGTCGTTCCTTCGCAGCCCGAAGTGCATTTCGGGCTGGGGTATCTGTATTGGAAGCAGAAGCGTTATTCTACTGCGGAAAGCGAGTTCCGCCGGGAGTTAATTATGGAACCGGCTAACGCTTCGGCGTGCGCATATCTGGGAGACGTGCTCTTGAAGTCCGGGCACGAGGACGAAGCGGTCCCACTGCTTCAGAAAGCCGCTGAGTTAAATCCCGAGTTACACGTGGCACACGAGGACCTCGCGATCATCTACGTAGGACGTGGTGAGAATCTGAAGGCCATAGCGGAATTTCGGAGTGCCATCGCAAGCGATCCTTCTAGTTACGATTCGCATTACCGGCTTGCGCGGCTGTACCAACAGCTCGGGCGTTCCGCGGAGGCACGCCAGGAGTTTGCCGTCGTACAGAAACTGCATGCCCGAAAAACAGAAGAGCCGCTGATGAAGATCAGCGGCCCCAAGTAAGTTACTTAGCGGGAGGTTAGAAGTAAAGTTTCCCGCCTAACTGAATTACACGAGGATCCCAGACGCTGGTCACCTGGCCGAAGTTGCTGGATGAGAAGGTACTGCTAACGTCGTGGTACTGCGTGTGGTTCCATATATTGAATGTTTCCACGCGCAGTTCAAAGCGACTACCGCGTGCCTCGTTGAAGAAGAAGTTCTTAAACAACGAGACGTTCCAATTATCGCGGCCGGGAGCGCGAACCGACCCGGCCTTCAGGTCACCCCACGCCCCTAGCGCCGGAGCGGCGAAGGAGGAGGTGTTAAACCACTGGCCAACTGTTTGCGGATAGTTGATCTTTCCAACGAGGTCGGGACGATTTCTGCCGTTCTGCACACCGTTGCTGCCCTGCGAACCGCCTAGGTTAATCGCAAGCGGAAGGCCGGATTCCATGGTGACGATTCCCGACAGTTCCCAACCGCCTAGCGCGGAACGCAGCGCCCGGCTTTGGCTGTTCTTAAAGAACGGCGGCTGGTAGATGAAGTTCACGAAGGCGATGTGAGTGCGGTCACCGCCCGCGGGCCCTAAATCGTAGTTGCGGTTGTAGGGATTCGATACCGTATATAGGTCGCCGCCGAGATTTCCAGTGCCACCAGCGTTTGCAGGATCAATCGCCCGCGATAAGGTATAGGCAGTTTGCAGTTGAATGTCCGAGCGAATTTGAGCGCGGAGCTCTATTTGTAAGCCGTTGTAGTGGCCGTTTTCCGCATTCTCGGAAAGTTTGATCGAGTTGAAGCCTCGATAGGGAACGACGGTGTTGTATGGACAACTGGACAAACCTTGTATCAAGCAAGCCAGATTACTTTGATCCGGCAGGTTCGTCTCCCGATAATCGTTCTGATGCCGGTTCTGGTTGCCGACGTAAGAAACCGAAAGCACCGTATTCCTCGAGAGCTGCTGTTGTACGCCCACGCTATATTGATAGCTCGAAGGGCTCTTGTAGTCGGTGTAGGCGAGACCCGTGATGCTTCCAATCGGTATTGGCGCCGTGAGGGCGGTTCCAGACTGGAGACTGAGATTGGGATTAGAAAGCGAGACGTTATTGAACGTAACGCTGGCGCTGAACGGTTGATTCGGCCCCGCATTATACATGTCGTTTCCTTGGATACGCTCATACATAATTCCGAAACCACCACGGATCACCGTATTGCCGGAATTCCCGAGACTATACGCAAATCCAAGTCGAGGACCGAAGTCGAGCCAGGAGTCCTTCACCAAGCCTTTGGGAATACCGTTTTTGTCCGCGAACCCGATCCCATTCAGGTAGAACTGATACCCATTGAGGATCGGGTTGGGGCTAGTCCCGAGACCAGGGCTAGTCGGCAGAATGCTATTGTTGTCGGAAGCAAGAAGCGCGGCCTTCGCGGGGTCGTAAAGACCCGGGTAGAAGTTCGACATCCGATTGTTAGCTTCATACGTGTGTGGGATACCATCCCACCGAACGCCTAGGTTTAAAGTCAGCTTGGATGTGACCCGCCAATTATCCTGAAAGTAAGCCGCCGGCGAGATGTTGTTCCATAAACCCTTATCCTGAACGGCCAACTCCGTGTAGGAACTGGAGAGTCCGAGCAGGAAGTCGGCAAAGTCGTTTCCGGTGTATTGGCCGTTGAAGCTGAAGGAGCCCTGAGTAGGTCCAAATAAATCCTGCACTTTCTTGTAAAGTGCCCAACTTGCGCCAAATTTAAATTGGTGTGAACCCTTTACCCATGAGGCGTCGTCGCGGATCTGGTAGTCATCCGCTTTGTTATTCCATGGCCAACTGCCCACGTCGTAATTGGTTCCAAGCTGTCCGAGGCTGATCGACGGATTGCGGTTCAGGTTGTTGCCTGGAAAGAGTTCGGGGATGCTGAGACCGCTTGGACGGGCAAACGTTCCCGCCGGACTGAGAGTCAGAGTATTGCCGTTCTGATTGTAGGCAATCTCATTTAGCAGCGTCGGACTGATGGAGATAGTCGCGTGAACGACGGCGTGATATCCAGGATTGGTAAATTGCGTTCCGATAGTCGGCACGTTGTCGCCACTCCATTGAGTAGTGCCGTAGGTCTGGTCAACGCCTTCTTTGATGAAGTGGCCGAACACCGAAATCTTATCGTAGAAACGGTGATCGATGCGCACGATTTCTTCCCGTAAGTTTGTGGGTAGCTTATTACCACCTACGAACTGATTGTTAGCGCCATTCGCGGCGGGAAAGACACCTGCCTTAAGAAGGGCCTGTGCGTTCGGGTCAAGCAGATTTGCCGGTCTAGTGTTGTTCGGAAACGGTTGCCCGGGCGTGAGTCCAGGAAACTTCTGCGCGAATAGGGTGGGATCGATTTGGGCCGTGGTTGGCACCTTGATTACCGTTGAACCAAAGTCGCCGCCGTACTCACTAGCGGCTGGAACAGTAGTGTTCACGTTCCCGCCCTGGATCAGCTTGCGCCATTCCATGTTGTAAAAGAAGAACGTTTTGTCGCGGTTTCTGTTGTACAACTTGGGGATAAGTACAGGGCCACCGCCATTGAATCCATAGGTATTAAATCGCAGCTCCGGCGTTTTCACACCGTTGGCATTGTTGATAAAGTTTGCCGCATCTAGCGCGTCGTTGCGGTTGAACTCCCAGGCACTGGCATGAAAGTCTTTGGTACCAGACTTAATGACCATGGTCAGTGTTCCGGCCGAAGAAAGACCGAATTCCGCGCTGTAGTTCGACGTCAGGGCGCGGAACTCCCCGATGGCGTCGATGGAGGGCATGATATCCATACCACCAGCCCCGCCGCGATCGGAGGCTTCACCGCCATCCACCATCCAGAGATTGTGGTTTTGCCGTAGACCATTGAAACTAACGCCCGAATCGCCTCCGGTCGAAGTAGGAATATTGAGGTCAGATTGATTGCTGGAAGCGCCCGGAGTTAATGCAGCCAGGGAGTAAACGCTTCGTCCGTTAGTGGCCAGCTGAGTCACCTGTTCCCCATTGATGACGCTGCTCACTTCGCCGGACTCGGCTTGCACCTGCACGGCGTTCGCTTCGACGGTGACGCTTTCCTGAGTGCTGCCAACTTCCAGCGACAGGTCGAGACGATTGCGCTCGCCGACGTTGAGCACCACATTGCGCTGCTCGAGAACCTTGAAGCCCGGCGATTCGGCGCGGACTGTGTAGTTGCCCACCGGCAGGTCAGCCGCTACATATTCGCCACGATCGTTAGGTTTGGCCGTTGTAATTGCGTTGGTACCCAGATTGGTGATCGTGATTGATGCAGTCGGGACGGCCGCCCCGCTTGGGTCAGTCACGGTACCTAGAATGGTGCCTCCAGTGCCTAGCTGGGCATAGGCAGCGGAACACCAGAGTGTAAGAACAAGACAGAAAGCGGCGAGGTGCCCCGCCGCATCGATGAATCTGGTGGCCTGTTTAGAAACGCCAGACACTGGCGTCGCGTGATCTCGAACGTTCATACGTAGAACCTCCTCGACTGAATTGGGCTGCACTCAAGCAGAAATGACCCTGTTTAGCGACGGATCATATCACAGAACCCGCGCAATAGAAACGCGGCGCGCCTCATACAAAATCACCGACGCTGCCATTGCTACGTTCAGCGACTCGACGCCTCGTGTGGGGATCGTGAACGCCTGGCACGACGATCGAAACTCATCCGAGACACCGTGGCCTTCGCTGCCTAGCACCACGGCGCTCGGCCGGCGCCAATCGACTAGGTGGATGCTCGGAACGCCCGCTCGTGCTGGAACCGCGCACCACATTGCGAACCGCTGATCAAACACAGCCAAAACCTGCGCCGCGTCCTCCCCGCGCACCAGCGGCACGCGAAACATCGAACCCGCGCTTGCGCGCAGCACCTTTGGGTGATCGGGATTTGCGGATCCTTTCACGAAAATCAACCCCGCTCCGAAAGCTTCGGCTGCGCGCGCAATCGAACCGGCGTTACCAGGGTCCTGGATTCCATCCAGCACGACAACCAGGTCCGACCGCAGCACCGCATCAAGATCTTCGACGGGTGGCTCCACTAATCCGATAACTCCTTGCGGAGTTTTCGTTCCGGCAATAGATCGCAATAAATTCGCAGAAACGATCACGACCCGCTCGGCGCCGTAACTCTCCTCGGAGGTCTCTTCGCTTCGCACTAAAACGCGAATCGGCAAGCCACTCCGGCGCGCCTCGGCAAGCAGCTTCGGCCCTTCGGCAATCACCAGTCCGTCGCTCGTCGCATGGCCGTGCTCCTGCGCTTTTCGAATCTCCTTCAGCAGAGGATTCGACGTGCTGGTGACCAGCTGCTCAGCCATTCCATTACAATATTGTCATCGGCACATCAAGGCTCAGGAAACGCGCACTGTGGGCTTTCAGTAGGGCTCCCCGTGATCACAACGAAGCTCGCCTTAACCATGCACTTTACTTGTTCGCACGCCGAAGTGTAGGGCCGTAGCTCCCTCCACATCGCGGTCGTCGGTGTAGCTACATCGTATATACTTTAGCTAGGTGTGATGACGCTTCGTTTCGAATGGAGTGAAGACAAGGAGCGCATCAACATACTAAAACATGGGGTTGGTTTCGATGAAGCGAGGGAAGTGTTCAGCGATCCTGACGTCATTATTCGCGAGGACCGGCTCGTCGATGGCGAGGAACGCCACCACGCCATCGGTCACGTGCGACGCGTTTTGCTACTGGTGCATACGATTCGGGAAGATGGTCTAGGCGCCATGATCCGCATCATCTCAGTTCGAAAGGCGACGCGGTCTGAAAGGAAGTTGTATGAAGAAGGCTAATAGCAGATCCGACAGGAAGACGGTTCGGACAATTGAAGAGCTGGAAAACCGCAAACTTACTGAGCCGGAACGCGAGCGGCTGAAACAGCTCGCTGATCTTCCCGACGACCAAATCGACACCTCCGACATCCCGGAAATAACAGACCGCACCGGTTGGGTGCGCGTGCACCGGCACCCCGAACACCCGATGCATCGAGTCTTATCCCGACTGCTTTCAATCCGGTTACCGGAGCCGGACATTTCGCTAGCCCAAGATCTTGCCGCCGCGAAAGGCCTTCCCTACCAGACCTACATCAAGTCACTACTTCACGAGGCTCTTGAAAGAGAGCGGGCCGCCGTTAATAGCGTAAGTCTAAAGTCAGAATAGTCGCTCCGTTGCGGTCGCGGCTCAGAAATCACGACCTATTCAAGCGTAGCGGAGAGAGCGGGGACCAGCCATTCCATTACAATATTGTCATCAGCACATCGCGATTCAGGAAGCGGGCATTGTGGGTGTTACTGATACTGCCCGTGATCTTCGCACTTGGTTACTTCGTCGCGCTCACCGCTCGTATCGCCCGGCAATCTTCCCACGACGAAGCACGACCCGCAAACATTATCATCGTGATGGGCGCGGCTGAGTATCGCGGTCATCCTTCGCCCGTTCTCAAAGCTCGGTTGGATCACGCGCTCACTCTGTACGCTCGCCGTCTCGCGCCGATGATCATGACTACTGGCGGCGCGGGTGGCGATCCGCAGTTCACGGAAGGCGCTGTAGCGCGATCTTACTTGATGGATCGCGGCGTGCCTTCCGAAGCAATTGTTGTCGAGTCGGAAGGCGACAGCACGGCTTACTCCATCGCGGCCGCCGCCGAGATTATGCGCCGCATGGATCTGCACTCGTGCATTATTGTCTCGGACGGCTATCACATCTTCCGTTCGAAACGCCTGATGCAAGCGCAGGGTATCGCCGTCTACGGCTCGCCGCGCGAGAGTTCGCAGCAGCGCGGCATGCGCGAATACTGGATGTACGTTCGCCAGGCTGTAGGCTACGCGCTCTGGAAGGTCGGCATCTCGGTGTAATGTTGCTATATGCCACGTTTTTCCCGAAAATCCATCGTCACCGCTCTTGCATGCACCGCCACGTTCGCGGTCGCCATCGCCGCGCACGCGCAGGGAGGCAAGCGCAAGAGTCCGCATGAAGACGCTAGCGTCACGCTGAAAGGTCAGAAGGTGACCATCTCCTATGGTCGCCCTTACTTGAAAGGCCGCAAAGCTGTGGGCGGAAATCTCGTCCCTTATGGCCAGGTTTGGCGGCTCGGCGCGGACGAAGCTACAAAGTTGACTACCCCTGTCGACTTGATGATCGGCGACCTCAAAGTGCCTGCCGGTAATTACGCACTGTTCGCCAAAGCCGAGGAGGGCGGATGGACCCTGATTGTTAACAAGGTCGCCGACACTTGGGGTGCATTCGACTATGACAAGAACAAAGCACAGGATCTAGGTACGGTTCACCTCGATATGTCAAAGCCTGCGTCCACCGTTGAGCAATTTACCATTAGTTTCGATAAAGCCGGCGAAAACTCCGCCACGCTGAAGATGACTTGGGAGAATACTACCGCGTCAACGAAAGTTACGACTGCATAATCGGAAACAACTCTTCGTGTTCTGCCGTCCCGGCAGCCGGTTCCAGATTGAGATATCTCGTATCGAGCAGCCGGGACGTTTGTATGTTCGCCATCGCGGAAAGCAGATTTTCCTTCAGATGTGGATGCTCCGTCTCTAACTCGGCAAAGATATCGCGGATCGATCGCCGAACCGTACCTGTCTTATGCGAGCAACCGCACGGAATCACCGGAATGCCACGCTCCTCCGCATACCCGCGAGTTACTTCTTCTGTTACATAGACCAACGGACGGATTAGCCGGTAATCGCCCTCACGCGAGTAAGTCACGGGAGGGAGCGCGCTCAATCTTCCTGTAAATAAAGCATTCCGCAGTAAGGACTCGCAGAAATCATCGGCGGTATGCCCGAAGGCAATGACGTTCGCACCCAGTCCACGCGCAATCTGATACACCGCGCGCCGTCGATACCGGCTGCATAAGTCACATCCGTGCTCAGGTTGCTCATTCAGTAATCGGATGGAAGGATTATCGCGATGGTAAGTCCAATGGATGTTGCGGCTTCGCAGATACTCGCCAATCGGTTCAATAGGTCGCAGGAACTTACCCTGTTCTACGGTAAATGCGCAAACGGAAAAGTCAATTGGCGCGCGTTGGGCTAACATAACAAGCGCTTCCACTAACGCCATGGAGTCTTTACCGCCTGAAACGGCAACCGCGACGCGATCGCCTTCGCGAATCATACGGAAGCGATGGATTGCTTCACCTACTTTCCGCAGCAGCGTCTTTTGTAGACTCACAGATTGATTGTGGCATGAAGCGGCAAAGTGAGGCTTCCGTAGCACGCCGAGTGGCGTTTGAGATTTTGCGTCGTGTCGCAACCGGAGCGCATGCAACTGATCTGCTTCTCAAATTAGCCGCTGATCTCGATTCGCGAGACGCCGGCCTCGCCGCCGAGATCGCGTTAGGAGTCTTGCGTCGGCAGGGTCAGCTGGACTCAACCGTCGCGCGCTACTCACGCACGCCGCTCGCAAAGATCGATCCGGACATTCTGATCGGACTGCGCATGGCCTTGTACCAGCTCGTCTTTCTCGACCGCGTGCCGCCGCACGCAGCCGTAAACGACACGTTGAATCTTCTGCACGGCCGCGCCAAGCCCGCGTACATCGGCTTCGCCAATGCGATCCTACGCAACTTTATGCGCCAGTTATCCCCTGACTCACGCGATGCCTCGCCCGACCTCGCGCTTCCCGCCTGGCTTCTCGAAAAATGGACATGCGATCTTGTGGCCGAAAACGCCCGCGCTGCCGCGCTTGCATCGCTCGAAGTCCCGCGTCTCTACCAACACATTCCACGCGGCATCGATCCGCCCACCAATGCCGAATCCACCGATGTTCCCGGCTGTTACTTAGTCGGCGACCCCGATCTCCGCTTTCGCATACAAGACATCGGATCGCAAGCCGTTGTTCCGCTTCTCGACTTACAACCGAACGATCGCTTTCTCGACCTATGCGCTGCGCCCGGCAACAAGACTGCGCAAGCGTTGGAAGTTACTCCGCACGTCATCGCCGCTGACCTCTCGTCGAAGCGTCTCTGCACCATCGCCGCTCCAGTTTCGCGTCTTGTGCTCGACGCCACTTACCCGCTTCCGTTTCGAGCCGTCTTTGACAAGATCCTCGTCGATGCGCCCTGCTCCGGCACCGGTACCCTCGGCCATAATCCCGAGATCAAGTGGCGACTAACGTCCGATGAGATCGCGGCCTTCTCAGATCGCCAGAAGCGAATACTCCGCAACGCCCTTGCCGCGCTCGCGCCCAGTGGCACGCTCGTCTACTCCACGTGCTCGCTCGAGCCCGAAGAGAATGAACAGGTTGCCCGCGAAGTCGCTGGAGATCTCGTCAATCGCGAGATCCGGCGCATTCCGGGTCGCGATCCCGGGGATGGATTCTACGCCGCCGTGATACGCTAGACCATAGCCTAAAATGGTTCAAATCGTACCGTCCATTCTGTCGGCGGACTTCGCGCGCTTAGGCGACGAGATCGCGCATGTGGAAGCCGCGGGCGTGACGATGCTCCACGTCGACATCATGGATGGCCACTTCGTTCCTAACTTCACCATCGGTCCCCCGGTCGTCGAGTCCATCCGCAAGCGGTCCAAGCTGCTCTTTGATCATCACCTGATGATTGAAGATCCCGACCGCTACGCGCCCGAATTTATCAAAGCCGGCGCCAACTTAGTCTCGGTGCATGCCGAAGTCTGTCGCCATTTGGACCGCACCCTGCACATGATTCAGGATGAAGGAGCTCGCGCCGGTGTAGTGATTAACCCCGCGACTCCCATCGAAGCGATCGAGAATGTACTCGACTTTGTTGACTATGTGTTGGTGATGAGCGTCAATCCGGGTTTCGGCGGCCAGGAGTTCATTCCGAATTCGCTGAACAAGATTCGCGCGCTGCACCAAGTGCGGGAAGAACGGCACTTAAATTTTTCGATCGAAATCGATGGCGGGGTCAGCACATCCAACGCGGCGGAGATTATTCGCGCCGGCTGCGATTGGCTGGTTGCCGGATCCTTTGTCTTTCACAGTGCCGATCCGGCGGCAACCGTGAAGCAGATGCAACAGATCGCCGATAACGCGAAAGCGGTTCCCGTATGAAAACATTACGTTTGAATCTCGATACAATACGGGAAACCGGCCTGCGTCTACATCGGTCAAATAAGGGGCTGGTTGGGTAGTCAAACGCAAGTTCGTGAAGCAAAACGGGTGCTGATGCAACAACGGAAAACAATTCTATTCACGGCTGGGATTCTGGCCTTCGCTCTTCTGGCGACTGGGTGTATGCGCCGCAAAAAGTACGATAACCCAATCAGCAAGGACACTCTGCAGCCCGACAAAATTCTGTTCGATCGAGCCATCAACGACATTGAGCACGGACGCTTTGAAGTGGCGCGTCTGACGCTCAATACATTGATCAATACGTATGATTCGAGCGAGTTTCTGGCAAAAGCCAAGCTCGCGATCGCCGATAGCTGGTATCGCGAAGGCGGCGCG
>JAVHMZ010534167.1:0-14064 GCA_034782995.1 Amazona versicolor
TCTAACGACAATGGGGACGATGTTGCTGCACCTTTCGCTGTTCCGCGTCCTCTGCGTGGTTTTCGACCACCAAACAGCGTTTCTGACCATTTCAGTCGCGCTATGCGGACTGGGCATCGGCGGCCTGATTTCCAACCGGATCGCGCGAATGGCCGACGGCTTTCATCAAAAGCTGGGAGTCTGCAGCCTCACCTCCTGCGCGCTCATTTTCGTCGCGCTTATCGCGGTTCTGGCTCAGCGGAACAACATCGGCAGCTTAGAGCTCGCGCTCATTTGCATCGCAACCGCGCTGCCGTTCACATGCGCAGGGGTGATTGTGGCTTCTGTGATTGCGGAAGCCGTTGAACGTATTCACAGCGTGTACTGCTTCGCTCTTCTGGGCGCCGCCGCGGGCGGTCTACTCCTGATTCCGCTCCTCAATTGGTTTGGCGGACCGAACACAACACTATCGGTCACCGTACTGTTTGCGGCCGCCGCGGCAATTCTATTCAACCTCGCGGGCGTCACAAGTGGCCGCCTTACAAGCGTCGCCCTCGGACTCGCGTTCACGCTTCTCATCGCACTCAATATTCGCTATCACTTTCTCGACGTCAGTTACGCAAACGGGCGTAAGCTCGAGAGGGAAGAATGGGTTCACTGGAACAGTTTCTCGCGCGTGGCTCTGGCAACCGATCCCCGCTCAGGCGCAGGCGTTATTCACATCGACAACGAAGTATCTCTCATCCCCAATAGCGACTGGGAACATCTAAGCCCGGATAATCGCCACACTCTTCTGAAGGACGGACCCGCGCTTCCCTACATCCTCCGTCCCGGAGCAAAAACGTTGGTGATCGGTCCCGGTGGTGGCATCGACATCGCGCGAGCTCTCGCATCCGGCAGTCAAGATATCACCGCGGTCGAAATCAACCCCGCGATCGCAAACACGATCATGCGCAAACGGTTCAGCAAACGGAGCCACGATCTGTATCTTCGCCCTGGTGTGCGCATCGTCATAGAGGACGCCCAGAGTTATATCCGGCGCAGCACGGAACGTTTCCAGGTGATTCAAGCGAACTCAGTCAACAGCCCCGCCGGACCGTTTGCACCGAACGAAGACCCTCTTTACACCCTCGACGCGTTTCGGAGTTACTTCACGCATTTAAGCGATGACGGGATGCTCGCTTTCACGCACCCCGAAACCGATGCGTCCCGCCTGTTTACTCTCGCCGGCGCCGTCCTCCAAAGCTTGGGCGAGTTCCAATCGCAGCAGCACTTTCTCATTGCGAGATCTGCAACGCAAAGAGCAGTGATCATTGGACGTAAGCCGTTGCGGACCGCAGATCGTGATCGCGCCCACTCAGCGCTGGGTGACGACGGCCGCAGCGCGGCCGACTTGAGCGTGTGGCGTTCCCAGTTGAGCGGGAGGGCGGAACCACCCGTTTCCCATCCTTTCTGGAAAGAGCCGCTGGTTCGCCTCGGTTCCTCTCTCGGCGCACCTTTTTTTCTTCTTGTGGCGGAGGCTCTCACGCTCTTGGTCCTGCTTGCCTGGATCAGCCGGACGCATTCGCATGGGCATGCGGGATTTTTCCTTACCCTTGCTTATTTCATCCTCATCGGTGCAGGCGGTATGCTGATCGCGGCGGCGCTGATCCAGACATTCGCGGTGTTCCTGGGACACCCCACGGATACAATCACCGCCATCGTTCTTCCCTTGCTTGGTTTCTCCGCTCTCGGAAGCAGTTTCAGTCGCGCGCTCATCCGCGGAGAAAAGAGGCGCCTGATCATCGCACTGGCAGCGATCGCCCTCTTCGTCTTCCTGCTCGCGTCGTTTCTGCCGCTGATTCTCGAAAGCGCCGCTGGCTTTCCACACACGCTGCAAGTTGCAGTTACAATTTCCTTGATCTGCCCGGCAGGCTTCGCGGTAGGCCTACCGTTCCCGTCCGCTCTCGAGCACCTCGAATCGGCAGAGCAGCCGTGGCTGCGCAGCGTTTGGTCCCTCTACGTACTTGCCGCCGTCTTCGCCTCCTTCATTGCGCATTTCCAACCGCCATTCCGTCTCGACGCGGTCCTGATTGGCGGAGTGCTGTTTCTATGCGCATTGCTCGCGCTCGCCGTGAGCCGATCCCATACCCGTTCCGGGAACGCTGCAGCATGGCGCGATTGAACTAACGCTATTGAGCGGGACATGCGCGAAACGTTTGAACGCGCTTTTGTCACCAACAGTGGGTCTTTACAGATAGCGAGCTTGTCTCGACGCTCACGCGGCGGGCTGTCGTTCGTAACGTTTCACCTTGATACTGCCCTCGTGATGTCGGGCCTGTGCAAGGTCGTACGCTGCTTGCATACGGAGCCAGTGACTGGCGTTCGACCATCCGGCTTTTTCCAGCCGAATCGCCATGTCCGGCGAAATTCCCGCGTGCTCATTGAGCACGCGGGAAAGCGTGTGCCGGGCAATGCCAAGCACTCTCGCAGCTTCGGTAACGCTCAGACCTAAAGGATCCAGACAAGCGTCCTTGATCGAGTGACCAGGATGCGGCGGGTTCTTCATGGGCATGGTCTTGTCCCTCAGTGATAGTCCACTAGATCAACATCTAAAGCGTCACCGTTCGCGAGCCGGAAGATAATTCGCCAATTCCCGGATATCGTCACGCTCCAATATCCTTTCAGTTCACCCCGCAACGCGTGAAGCCGGTATCCAGGTAAGTCGAGATCACTTGGGTGTTGCGCCTCATCAAGCTGCGCTAGCACATCGCGAATTCGCCGAAGTTGATCAGGCTTAACCCCGCTCGGATCGTCGCGCTCGAACAAACGCTTCAATCCCCGGTGTCGAAACGTCCTTAACACTCAAAATACCATACCGTGTATCGGTACGGATATCAAACGCCGAACGGATCTGCCAAATTTTACCCCAGGTGCGGAATCGCATCCACAATCGCCTTCACGTCACCGATCGTGACGACGGGTAAGGCGGGAATCGGCGTATTCCAAAACGCCTTCTCAGCTGACGACATCTGTTTCGCCTGATCTTGCACGCCTTTGTGCATGTAAGCATCCTCCTGAGGCGAATAGGGCGAAATTGGACCGGGTCCTTCCTTGGGCACCAGTCCATGCTGCTTAGCCGCTAAATAGATATCGATCGCCTTGTTTTCAGCATCCGGACCATGCCTTTGCGTATCCCAACGCGCCCGCAAGTAATCGGCGGCGATAGCCAGATTCGTGTCGTAGTAATTACTCGGCTGATCCCGTTTGTCTCGCAGATAGGCGAACGCTTGCTCGACATTGCCGTTGCTGTGACTCATCGCATCGTTGATGTAGCTGTTAACTTTCTGATCATCTTCAGGAGACCACGTTGTGGACGGACCTCTTCTGGATTGAACTGGAAACATTTCCGTGTGCTCTCTTTCTGTAAGTGAATTCCCGAATCGTGAGTTTGGAATCCTTGTTCCAAACCTGTCTAGTTATCGGGAGTGCCCGGCCCAAGTTGCGTATTTTCCTGAATGTTGCAGACCAAACGAAAAACCGATAAGCTCGGTGATCGTGCGGTCGTGGACGGTGCTCGGCATACTCGCCCTCTTCACGACGGCCGCTGCACAGGATGTGACGCCTGAGCAGTGGCTTTGGGCGATCAAGACGGAATCTTCTTCCATGCTGCACGAAATCCCGAATTTCAATTGTTTGGAGAGCATTTCGACGAGCGTTTACTCATCGCTTGCTCAGGAAACTGAGAACGGCTACTCTCAGTTGCAAATTGCGTTCGTGAATGGCATGGAGTTATACGCCCGCCCCGGAGAAAGTCATTTTTCTACAGAGATCCCCGTGAAGCTTGTCGATCTGTCGTTTGCAACCACGGGGCTCTACTGCTCTTTAGCTCGAGGACTCATGGGCGAAAATTTGAACGCAGAATTCGTTGCTCCCGCAAAGGACACAAACCGGCAGCGCGATGTATGCTTTCGTTTCGCTGTTCCTGTTCAGAAGGCGCCCTGGAGGATCGGTTTCGAAGGCAAAACAGCTACAGCAGGAGAAAGAGGATCATTCTGGGCGAACGGCAAGGATCGTCTTCTGCGAAAAGTATCGGTCGACGCAGTCGACATCTCGCCGAAGATCGCCCTTCTAGAACTGCATGTTGATGTGCGCTACATGCCGGTAGCGGTCGGCGGTAAGCGAGTCTTACTACCCGCTTTTGCTCATACGTCCGGCGTGGAGCAAAATGGCAGAGCCCACCAGAGTGACATTAGTTTCACTCATTGCCGAGCGTTTGTCGCGGAGTCGACGGTATTTTTTGACCGGTAGTTCGTTCGCGGCGCTTGAAGGACAACAAACCCATGAATGGAATTCAGTACGTCACTAATGACAAAGGCCGCAAGATCGCTGTCCAGCTAGACCTGAAGACGCATCGGGAGTTATGGGAAGACATCGAGGACGTGCTGGTGTCCCGGTCGCGGAAGCACGAAAAACGCATTCCATTGCAGAAGGTAAAGGCTAACCTAATCAAGAGCGGGAAGCTCGCCGGGTGAATTATCGAGTAGCCTCACTACAAGCGCGGAGAAGGAGTTAAACGATCTGCCCGCGAAGCTAGTCGCTCGGATGGCGCCATATACCGAAGCTCTCGAAGAACTATCGTTATTCTCGACGAGATCTTTGCACGCTTTCGAGGAAGTCCGCTACGGTCACAATCCGAATGGCATCGTAGTACCTGAGGCGAAGGAGATCCTTGTCACCGGTGACAATAAACTCCGAACCTGCGGTGATCGCACATTCAAGAATTCGGTCGTCGTCGGGATCTTCCTTGATCACAGAGAGCTGAACAGCTGGCTGCACTAATCTTGCCGCTTGGCCAATCACGGCGCGATACTCCGGCAGTTCCCTAGGTTCGACGCCAAACCTGCGTACAAGCACGTCCAACATCTCATCGATGATGGGCTGCGAAACCGTCAGGCTGATTTCTTTTTCCAGCGCCATCCGCAGAAGCTGAAACGGCTGGCCGCGCCGATAGTTTAACCACGAAACAAGAATGTTCGTATCGGCCGTGACGCGGCGCACCTATCGTTCGCGGTCGCGCCGTTCGCGGCGAACTTCTTCGACGATTCGAGGCACATCCTCTTCCCGAATGCCCCTGGCGCGCGCCCTCTCCTCGCCCCGCGCCACCAGCCGTTCCAATCGCTGCAGGCCGATATAGCGCTTGACTGCCTCCTCGAGCACTTCGGCAGGTTTCCGCTTCTGCTCACGGGCAATATCGTCGATTTGTTGCTGCAACTCATCGGGCAGTTGGGTCTGCGTCACCGCCATAAACCTATTCTCTTTCGACGTGAACTAACTTCCAACTTCCCCCTACTCCACCCCCAACCCATTCGGCAGCACCGCCTCCTGATTCGCCGTAGTCACCACAATCGACTGCGGCTGAATGGGCGCATTATCCGCGGCCGTGAGCGTCACCGTCAGCAACGTCGGACTACTCACCGCAACAATTCCAATCGAAACACCCGGAATCGGACTGACCGTCGTCGTCCCGTCCGCGAAGTTCGTGTTGACGCCGGTGATCGTGAACGTCTGTGACGTCCCATGCATCAGCACCGCCGGACTAATCGAACTGATGTACGGCTGTGTCGCAGGAAGAAACTGGTTGAACATTCCGCGCAAGATCAGGATCGCCGCGTCGCCTCTGGTAACGGGACTGCCGGGACAAAAGAGAGACACCGCGCACCCGTTTGTGATTGCATCGGCAGCCAACCGTTGGATCCAGGCAAATGCCCAGTAAGTGGGCGGGACGTCCGTGAACACGGGGGCCGATGAATACACAAACGTATCCGTCGGAATGTAGCGAGCGCGAGTAAGAAAGACGGCGAGTTGATCGCGCGTGACAGCGAGATTCGGACAGAAATTGCCGTTTCCGCATCCCGTCGTTAAGCCCAGTTCGAAAAACTTCTGGATCCAGGCAAATCCGGGCGCGCCCGATGGCACATCGTTGAAGTAAGGAGTCGTCGATGCGGTGAATCCGTCACCGCCGTAGGCCGAGCGAACCAGAAACACTGCCATCTGCTCGCGTGTCATCGTAGCCGTTGGACAGTAAACCGCTAGGCCGCAACCGGTCGTGATGCCCTTCGCTGCGAACGCGTTCACCGCATCAAAGTAGTACGCGTTCGGCGGCACGTCTGTGAACCGCTGCACCGAATCAGCCTGAAACAGCGACACGCTCTGCCCGGCAACGGTGAGCACCCCCGACCGGGGAACTCCCGTCGTGTTCTGGGTGAAAGAAACCGAGAGTGCGCCAGCTGAACCTGTACTCGCGCCCGGAACCGCCCACGAAACATTCGAACTTGCTGTCCATTGACAGGATGCTGGTGCTGCCGTAATCGTCAACGCCGGGCTTGCCGCGTTGCCGTCGAGAACGAGCGCAGAGGGCGTGACCGTAAAGCTGCAGCCCCCTCCTTCTCTAACCGGAAAAGTTTGCCCGGCGAGGGTCACCGATCCACTCAGCGCAGGTCCAAGGGTGTTATCTGCCGCGGAGATCGTGACAGAGCCGCTTCCCGTTCCACCGATTGCGCTGAGCGTGATCCAGGGGGCGCTGGCCGAGGCCGTCCACGCACAAACGGACGCATTCGCCACTACCGTTTTCACTGCGCTCCCCCCGGAAGGAGGCAGCGTGACCGCATCCGGTGAGACGGTGAAGGCGCAGTTCTGGCCCGCCGCTTCGTTCACCGTCACATTCTGGCCGGCAACCGCCAGCGTCGTCGTGAGTGGTGCGGTCGTTGTGTTCACAATGCCGTTGAGAGTTAGCGTTGCGTTTCCGGTACCACTGGTCGCACTCATCGTCACCCAACTGGGCAGAGCGGAAACGCTCCATGGGCAAGTTGGGGCACTCGCTGTCAAAGCCAGTGTCGTCGATCCGCCTGCGCCCGGGAAGCTCACGGTTGTCGGATTCACGCTGAAGTAACAGCCGGACAATCCCGCCTGGTTTACGTTAACGGTTTGTCCGCCCACCGTCAGACTTCCATACCGGAAGTCTGTCGTCGGGTTGGGCGCACCGGTCACAATTACCGAACCATTGCCCATGCCGCTTCCGGCGCTAAGCGTCGTCCAAGACTGATTGGACGCCGCCGTCCATGTGCAATTAGGGGCAATTGCCGTCACATTCACCGTTTGCGCTCCGCCTCCGCTCGGATATCCCACCGACCCAGGCGAAACCGTGAATGTGCATCCCGCTGGGCCAAGTTGCAGAACCGAAACGTTGATCCCGGCCAGCACCACGTTTCCGCTTCGGCTCGCGCCCGTCGTATTTGCCAGCGCGGTTAGCGCGACGGGACCGTTTCCGCTGCCCGTGGCCGGCGTCGCTACCGTCCAAGTTGGCAAGAGCGAAACATTCCACGAACACGAAGGAAGCGTCGCGGCGACGTATAAATTTTGCGTTCCCACGGCCATGACAAAATCAAGCGCTCCCGGGGCGACAGCAAAACTACATCCTCCCGCGGTGCCCGCCTGGATCAAAGGAAACTGCTGTCCGGCGATCGTCAAAGTCGCCGACCGCGCCGTTGGCGTTGTGTTCGGCGTCGCATTTATCTGAATAGTCCCGGTTCCAGTGCCGCTGGTCGAACCCAGCGTGACCCACGTCTGATTCAACGCAGCCGACCACGGGCATGATTCGGCGCTCGGCGTAACCGTTACTGAGAGGCTGGAAGTGCCGCTGGGAAAGGAAAAGCCGGGCGGCGAAACAGCGTAGCTGCATTGCGCCGCGCCCGGCTGGGTAACTGTCACCGTCTGCCCCGCGATCAGGATGTTGCCGGAAAGATTAACGCCGCCCGTATTGTCCCCAACCGTCACGGTTACGGTTCCACTTCCAGTTCCACTACTTACGCTCAAATGGATAAACTGCTGATCCGCAGCCGCCGTCCAGGCGCAGCTCTGGGCGCTGGCCTGCACAGTTAACGTCGCGGTCCCACCGGTGAGCGGCAACGTGAGCGCGCTCGGCGCCACGCTGAATGAACATTGATTCAGGCCAGGGTTACTGGAGATCGTTCCGTTTGAGAGCGTGAAAGTTGTCTGACTGGTCGAATCCGACAATGTGATGAGATCGTTTGGATTGTCCAGTGTGGTCGAGGCAATCGGCCCCGGCGCTACTCCGGGGATGCTGGGGATGTAAAATGTGGATGCGATGTTGATGGCAAGTCCCGCCGCCGATACTGACCCCGCGATCGAGAGATTGTTGTCGGCACTGTTTGCCCCGGCGTAATTGATCGTTACGACTGCTGGACCGGTCGGCATGATCCCGAACGGAATCTTTGTATCTGACACCAAGATCGTGGTTGAAAACTGATTTTGCGTTCCAACCACGGGAGTTTGACCGGCCGTCAAGGTATTCGTCACCGTCAGAACGGAACCCGCCAGGTTGTGGCTGTCAGGCCCGGATTTCACCACCATGGTGCCTGTTGTTGTGTAAACAATCTGCTGTGCCTGCGCCTGTGGAATCAGCACGTTAAGACAAATGAGCGCCAAGCAGGAGAAAATGGCTTTGTTGTGCAAAAAAGGAGTCCTCACCCGAGTTCCGGAACCTGCAATGTAAGACAGCACTCGATTCTACTGCGAAACCGGCATTGGGTTCAGCAAAGAATCGCAAGAAAATGAGAACTCTCCCGGTTTTGTACTACGAAGCCGAAGCGCGGTTACCGGATCGGAGGGAGTATGCCCCGGGACTTTACAAATCCGCGCTGCAAGAAAGGGCGTCCATCCAGGACGTTCACGGATTACACTAGCGAGGGAGGTCCCGAGTAGCTACCGCGAAAACGGGCTGAACTGAATGCCGATAAGCCAACTGAACATGGAAGACACGTCCGCACTTTTGAGCGATCACGTTCCGGATACCCCGAGCGGATCGGGAACCTTGTCTTCGTCGACCCTGATCCGCGCTTTCCGCTTGATGCAGCTTTCCCGGCGCATCGATGACCGGGAGGTGCTTCTCAAACGCCAGAACAAAATCTTTTTCCAGATCAGCTGCGCCGGCCATGAAGCCGTGCAGATCGCCGCGGGTATGACCCTGAAACCCGGCCAAGACTGGATCTACCCGTACTATCGCGATCGTGCGCTGTGCCTCAGCTTGGGAATGACGCCCCACGAAATGTTTCTACAGGCGTTTGGTGCAGCCTCGGATCCGTCTTCCGGCGGGCGTCAAATGCCGTCCCACTGGAGTTATCCGCCCCTCAACATCGTGGCGGGTTCCTCACCGACTGGGACCCAGTTTGTGCAAGCCGTCGGATGCGCGGATGCTCTTCGCTATCAAGATCCAGGCTCGGATCGGATCGTAATAGTCTGTTCCGGCGAAGGAGCCACCAGCGAAGGCGAATTTTGGGAAGCCATCAACACGGCTTGCCTGCGCCGCCTGCCGATCCTCTTCCTGATTGAGGACAACGGCTACGCGATCTCCGTTCCTCGCGAAGCGCAGACGCCGGGCGGCAACGTATCCCACCTGCTTTCGGGTTTTCCAGACCTTTTCCGTCTCGAGGTAGACGGCACGGATCTGCTCGCCTCGTACCGCGTCATGCAACAAGCGGTCGCCTATTGCCGGGAGGGGCATGGCCCCGCGCTCGTCCACGCGAGTGTGGTCCGCCTATACTCGCATTCGCTTTCCGACGATGAGCGGCTCTACAAGACCAGCACCGAGCGAGCAGCCGAGTCAGCGCGCGATCCGGTCCGCTGTTTTCCGGAGTGGTTGATCAACCAGGAACACATTGATCGCCACGAGCTCGACCGCCTCATTGCCGAAGTCGACCGCGAAGTCCAGGAAGCCGCCCAAAGCGCCGCCAAATTACCGCCGCCAGCGACAGGAACGGAGTTCGAGCACCTTTACTCTCCGAGCGTGGACCCCACGTCCGCATCGTGGGAAGCCGAGCCAAGCTTTTCCGGCGATGCCAAAACCATGGTCGACCTTCTCAACGCCACGCTGCGCGAAGAAATGGCGCGCAATCCTTTGATGGTCGTGTTCGGGGAAGACGTCGCCGATTGCAGCCGCGAGGAAAACCTCGGGGAGGTCAAGGGCAAGGGCGGCGTTTTCAAAGTGACCGCCGGTCTCCAGGTCGACTTCGGCAGCCGACGTGTCTTCAACTCCCCTATCGCCGAGGCTTCCATCGCAGGACGGGCCATCGGCATGGCAACGGCCGGTCTCAAGCCGGTCGCCGAAATTCAATTCTTCGACTACATCTGGCCGGCGATGATGCAGATTCGCGACGAGATGGCCAGCCTCCGTTGGCGATCGGCTGGCGGTTGGTCTTGTCCGCTGGTTCTGCGCGTTCCTATCGGCGGCTATTTGAACGGCGGCGCCATTTATCACAGCCAATGTGGAGAAAGCATCTTTACCCACATTCCGGGGCTCCGCGTCGTTTTCCCCTCGAATGCCCTGGATGCTTGCGGTCTGCTTCGAACCGCCATCCGGTGTGACGATCCTGTTCTCTTCCTGGAGCACAAACGCCTCTACCGAGAACCGTATAATCGCTCCGCCCACCCCGGCGAAAACTACACCGTCCCGTTCGGCAAAGCGAAGATCGTCAAGTCTGGTACCGGCCTGACCGTCGTCACGTACGGCGCTCTTGTCCAGAAAAGCCTACAGGCCGCGCTCCAGGTGGAACGCCGGAATTCCAGAGCCAGTGTTGAGGTGATTGATCTTCGCTCCCTCGCGCCCTACGATTGGAACGCCATCGCGGATTCCGTCAAGAAAACCGCGCGTGTTCTGGTCGCGCATGAAGACACGCTGTCATTCGGGTTCGGCGCTGAGATCGCTGCCCGGATCGCGGATGAATTGTTTTCCGAGCTCGACGCGCCCGTTCGCCGTGTGGGGGCTAAGGATACGTGGGTCGGCTATCACCCTGACCTGGAAAGCCAAATCCTCCCTCAAACCGACGGTTTGGCGGCGGCCATGGAAAAGTTGTTCGCGTTTTAATGACGCCATTGCTGGCGACGGCTGACTACATCGCCTACCAGCTCGTTTGAAATGATTTTGGATCAGCCGCGACCGCGAGGGAGCGGTTGATGAGAATTTCGGCGCCCAAATCGAACTAGAGATTCCGTGCCTATCGGTGATTTTGAAGAAGTGCTCTACCGAAACCCGGTAGCACGCTTCCTCGCGCGGCACTTCGGCGCGAAAGGCCTTCACGATCACCTCCGCATCGCTCCCCTGCTTTCGTATGCCACCACCGTTCTTTGGCGGCGTGGCCGATTGCACGTCCTCGAAGTCGGTTGCGGCGAAGGCTTAAGCCTGTTCGAACTCGCGAAGGTCGCCGACATCACGGCCGAAGGCTACGACCTCGATGGCTCCGATATCGCCGTTGCGGAACAGATCGCCGCAAAACGCTTTCCGGACCGTTTCCGCTTTTATGCGACCGACGCAACCGGTGCTCAACATCGCCCGGGCAGCTTCGATGTAGTGCTTTTGATGGACTTCCTGGAACACATCGACGAACCTGCCCAGCTCCTGGTCCAATTAGATGAAGCGCTGCGCCCCGGCGGCGAGCTCATCATTTCGGTTCCCACCCCCGTTTACCCGCGTGTGTTCGGCCGTGAAATGCATGACCGTATTGGTCACAAGGTCGACGGTTACACGGAGGAGTCGCTCCACACCCTCGTTCCCGCCGGGTACGAACGCGTGATGAACATCCGAAACACTGGCCGTCCCGCGCAGTTCGGATGCGCCCTACAGGCCCGCCTCAATTCCCGAATCCACAACCCTTACTTGAGTTGGCTCCTCGCCCTTCCGTTGCTCGCGTTGAAGCGAGCTGACTGGTGGAATGGCGAGCGCTCTTGTTCGCTGTTCGCGGTTTACCGCAAGTCCGGGACCCGCCCGGCTCCGGAACGCCTGCACTCATCCCATCTCTACGCCGTAGCTGAGCCATCCGCTCGTTAAAATCGCCTCACATCCGAAGCTTCCTTCCGCCTTCTCGCGTCTTCACGGTTGGGCCCGCAAATTGCCAACGCTGTGTTGCCCCGCGGCGCTCAAAAATCCGCGACACTAAAGCCAGGTAATGAATCGATCCGTCGAGAAACAGCTACAAGCGTGGCGTGAACGGCTGAAAGCGCTCCGGAACATCCCGCCGGTGTTGGGCATCGTTTGGCAATCTGGGCCGGCTACCTGCACCGCCGGGCTCCTCCTGCGCGTTGTGGTCGCTCTCCTCCCGTTAGCGGCTCTATGGATCGGCCGCTTAATTATCAACATCGTTGTCGACAGCATTCGCCATCCCGGCGCGATCCCACCGGCAATCTGGTGGCTGCTCGGCGCAGAATTCCTCATCGCGGGTCTCGGAAACATTCTGGGCCGCATCATCGATTTCACTGACGCCCGTCTGGCCGATCAGTTCGCGCGCGAAGTCAGCCTGCGCATCATGCGGCACGCCGCGTCGCTCGACCTGCAATCGTTCGAGGACCCCGTGTTCTACGACAAACTCGAACGCGCCCGCGTTCAGGCTACCGACCGCATCGGCATGCTGAATGCGCTGGGACGTCTGCTGCAGCAATCCATCACTCTGATTTCTCTGGCCGCGGGAGTCGTGGTTTACTCTCCGCTGCTTTTCCTGGTTCTCCTCGTTTGTGTTGTGCCGGCTTTCATCGGAGAAAGTCACTTCGCCTTTCTCGGCTACTCGCTCGCGTTCAGCTTGACGCCACTGCGGCGAGAGCTTGACTACCTGCGCGACCTTGGAACCAAGAAGGAATCCGCGAAGGAACTCAAAGTCTTCGAGCTTGGGCAGTTTCTCCGAGATCGTTTCGCTTCCATCAGCGACGAGGTCATCGGCCGCAATCGCAACCTCCTGCGCCGCCGCGTTCTGGCTGGGTCGGCTCTCGGCGTAGTGAGCTCTTTGGGGTACTACGCTTCGTACGCGTACCTGGTGATCCGGACCTTACAAGGAAGGCTTCAAGTCGGCGATCTCACGTTTTTGGCGGGCGCGCTCCAAGGTACGAGTACGCAAATCCAGCTCATCTTCTCCACGTTCACCAGCATTGCGGACCAGGCTCTGTTCCTCACGGACTTGCTCCAGTTTTTCGCCGTCCAACCCAGAATCCGAACAGCGCAAGCCGCCCTTCCTGCCCCGCGGGCGATTCAAAATGGCTTTGAATTTCAAAATGTCAGCTTCCGTTACCCGGGCAGTGACCGTCTAATCCTAAGAAACTTGGATTTCCGCGTTTCGCCCGGCGAGCGCATCGCACTCGTGGGCGAGAACGGTCAAGGCAAAACCACTTTAGTGAAGCTTTTGGCCCGTCTTTACGATCCAACGGAGGGTGCCATCCTCTTGGATGGAATCGATCTTCGCGAGTACGATCTCGCCAGCCTTCATCATGAAATTGGGATCATTTTTCAGGATTTCGTGCGCTTCGATTTGACGGCTCGTGAGAACATTGGGGTGGGGCGGATCGAGTTCCTGAACGACGATGAGAAGCTGCTCGATGCGGCGCGCAAAAGCCGCGCGTCGGAAGCGCTGTCCCGAATGCCGCATGGTTTGGATCAGATGCTCGGTCGCCGGTTTGAGGGCGGCGTTGACATGTCGGGCGGAGAATGGCAGAAATTTGCGCTTGCACGCGCGTACGCGCGCGACGCACAATTGCTGATTTTGGACGAACCCACCGCAGCGCTGGATGCACCGTCCGAGTACGAGGTGTTCTTGCGTTTTGCGGAGCTCACAGCGGACAAGATGGCTTTACTGATTTCGCACCGCTTCTCCACCGTCCGGATGTGTGACCGTATTGTTGTTTTAGAAGGCGGCCAGATTCGGGAAGAAGGCACCCACGATCAGTTGATGACGGTGGGCGGCCGCTATGCCGGGATGTTCGAGTTGCAAGCGGCCGGGTACCGGTAAAATAAAGGAGGTTTCCGGTGAGCCAATCCGAGACCACGTCGCGAGTCGTTTCCATTTTGGACAGCGAATCCCGCGCGCGTGGACTGGCAATCGGCCGGTCGTTCCGTGACGGCGTTGGCTTGCCCTTACTGCCTCGGGTGGAGGAGGCTGTCGCGTCCCTTGAGCAGGTGAAAGACGATTCCTGGCTCAACGGAAATCGCTTGTTTCTGGGAGATCTGTTCGAGAGTTTGGCGCTTTCCGCCCGATCTCTCGGCAAATCGCG
>JAVHMZ010534270.1:0-14059 GCA_034782995.1 Amazona versicolor
ACTGTGACGCCGTGCCTGCGCCTAGCATGGAGAGCATCATGGTCGACCAGGTCATTGTCTCAATGGTCGAGAAGACTCTGCCTCGAAACCGGTTATCAACATGTTTTAGAAGATTTGACCAGTTCAACACCGAGCTGATCGCTACAGTTCCGCGAGAAACCGCCATAAAGAGAAGCGCCAGCGGCCAGCTCCGCATTTGGCTAAAAACGATGTAGGCTCCCCCGTGAAGTAAATAGCAGAAGAAAACAGTGCGCTTGTAGTTGGAGAAGCTGATGGTCTTGCCCAGGCGGTTCCCAACGATGCCGCCAATTAGCAGGCCTAGGCCGGCGATTCCCCAAAGCTGGCCCAGGCCTGCAGCGCCCCGCTTAAAAACCAGTTCGCTAAACAACGTGAAAAGAACCTGGGCCGCCCCACCTCCGCTGGCCCACCCTACAGCGATTAGACCGATTCCGAGGATCAAAGGGCTGCGCGCCATATACGCTAAGCCCTCCCGATACTCGTGCCATGGCCGGGCTACCTTGGTTTCGTCAAGAGCATCGTCACTCGCGCGGAAGTGTCCTTTCGGCGAACTCAACCGCGATATGCAGAACGCGGAAAAGAAAAACGAGAGCGAGTTGAAAATGAAAGCGATATCGTACCCGAAGTGCGCTGCGGTGGTTCCGCCAAAATAAGCGCCTAAAGCAAGCGTCGTCCATCCCGTCGTTTGCGTAAGCGAGTTCGCCGTGTGTAGTTCGTCGGGCGTCGCAATCGTCGGTAGGATAGCCGACCTGCCGCTGGAGAAAAAAGGCGAAGCTAACATCAACAGCGCACTTAGCACGTAAAGCAGCCAGGTTCGCTGCGTATGGATCGTAAGAATGAACCCGAGCGCCAAAACGCCTCGCACGAGATCGCTCGAGATCATGATTCGTTGTCGATCAAATCTGTCGAGCCAGACTCCCGCCAGTGGGCCGGCGACGATCGCAGGAACCGCCCGCGAGAGCATCAGAGTGGCGATCACCGGCCCGCTGTGCGTTTTGTCGATCGCCAGACTCAGCACTGCGATGTTGTTGAAGTGATCGCCGACCTCGCTGACAATCTGTCCCATCCAGCTGAACCGGTAATTCCGGTTGCGGCTCAGCAGGTTTACGAAGTCAGACATTTTGAAGCTCGCGTAACGCCCTTGCCAGAATAATGGCCTGCCCAAGATGCCGCTGAGTGTGTTCACACAAGTGAACGAGCAATCCGATGACTGTCGTCGGCAGTGCCTGCCGGCCTACGAATCGCTCTTGGTAAACGGTTTCCGGATTCAGTTCGTGAAGTCGCCGCTCGGCACGTTTAAGCGACAGATCGACCTCGTCGAGCAAGGCATCGAGCGGCTCGGCGCCGTCGCTTTCAGCATGAAGAAATTCCAGCTGGAACGTTGTAAGCTGTTCACCGAACAAGTAGGTGGTCAGGCGGTCCACGCTGCCTGCGATATGCCTCAGGTGAAAACCCAAAGACGATCCGCTTATCGGCCTCCACACATCGACGAGGCTCAGGCCTTCAGTATGGACCGCCAAATCTTCCCGCACCATGCTAAAGCTTGCGATCACAGGCATGATCAGCGGATGAACACCGCTGATCGGTCCTCGAAGCCAAGCCTCGGTCTCTATGGCCGCCATGAATGTGAACCGTCAGCGCATGTTGCCTGTGTGCCCCAGCGAGTAGCGGCCCGGCTGAGGATATACGCAGAGGCCGTGCGGTCCTTTGCCGACATTAATACGAGCCAGCAGCTTACCGTTCGATGTATCGAAGGCGTACACCACGCTGTTGTAGCGCCCCGATAGCCACAAAACTTTTCCATCAGGCGAGACACCGCCCATGTCCGGGCTTCCGCCACCAGGAATGCTCCATTTCTTAACGATCTTGCGTGTGGCGGTATCGAGCAGCGAAATAGTTCCTTCTCCTCTGTTCGAGATATACATATACTTTCCGTCACGGCTGAAGTACTCACCGTGCGTCCCCTTACCCGTCTTGATGAACTCTATCTGCTTGAACCCATCCGCATCGATCACATGCACACCATCGGAGTCCATATTCGCCACATAAAAGACCTTTCCGTCTGGTGAGAGACGGCAATCTTGCGGCATGCCCTTCGGCTCCAGTTTGAGCCGGTTTACTACCTTCTGTGCTGCCACGTCGATTCTAAGCAGGTCGCTTGAGAATTCGCAGGTCGCAATCATGTAACGTCCATCGGAAGTGAAGTCAGCGTGATTTACGCCCTCGCAGCCCACCGGAACGCGATTAACAACCTTCATGGTTTGCGCATCTCTGAAGTCGATCCGCTTCTCGCGCTCGGCCATTACGACGGCATACTTGCCGTCCGGCGTGAAATACATGTTGTAGGGATCGTCGACATGTATCGTCTCGCCCGCTTTCCCGGTGGCTGGGTCGATCGCAGTCAGTTGATCACCAAGATCCTGCGCTACCCAGAGCTTCTTCAGATCCCACGATGGGACGACGTGCTGCGGCTCAAGCAGTCCCCGCGCATGCTTGGGCAACGCAAAATGCCCGATGATTTTATAGCTAACCGGATCGATTACGTCGACCGTGTCACTCTTCGAGTTCGGCACGTAAATGCGATAAGGAAAATTTTTGACCGTTTCCGAAAGCATTCCGGCGCCGTTAGCGGAGTAGACATTATGGGGATCAAGCACCGGCGGCATCCCAGGAAGTGCCCCGGAATTGCCACGCGCATCAAACGATTTTGCTCCCGTGCTGCCGCCGTTCGCTACTCCTACGGCGAGACATACGGCGGAGACCGCGGCTAACATTGCCGGGAACAAACATAAACGAGGGGAAAGCATTATTCAGTTAGGGTAACCCGTCGACGTGGCTCGCCAGCTCCAAATATTTCCAGTACAATTTTAGGTACAAATGTTGCAGAGCGACGACAACGGGAAAGAGATCCTCTTGGGTAACAAACAGCTGCTACTGGTGTTCTTCGTAGTGGCAGCGCTTCTTGGGATCGCGTTTACCGGCGGGTACATGCTCGGGCGTGGGCCTTCCGTCAAGCGAGCCGATCTGGCCGGAACAAATGCAGGCCCGGTTCAGTCCTCCACGGGCGCAGCCCCGGCTTCAAGCAGCGGAACTGCCGGCGGCGAGACGCATTCAGTTGCCCCCAGTGACGAAGTGACACCAAACGAACAGCCCCCGGCAGGCAAGAAACCTTCCCATTCCATGTCCGGCAATGTGCTCGGCACCCCCAAGCAAACCGAGGCAGTGGCTCTCTCTAAATTGGATTCTTTTGCTCCGCAAAGCGGACAGGAGTTTCTTCAGATAGCCGCTGTTGATCGCAAGAATGCTGGAACTGTTGCGCAAACGCTCCGAAAGCGCGGCTTCCATGCTCATGCAGTTCCTAAACCGGGCGATCCTAAACTGTTTCGCGTAATCGTTGGCCCCATTCACGATGCGGGCGAGCTAGCGAGCACACGCGATTCTTTGCGAAAGACCGGCTTCAGCAACGTCATCGTTCAACGCTACGAATAGACGGTCTTGTAGGTCACTGCTTTCGGGGCGCGAACGATTCCTTCCCTAGCTCCCAGTGCAGTCGTATCGACGAAATCCACACCGGCCCGCGATCCTGGTTATAAGCCGGATTAGCGACATGTTGCAGGTCAAAGCTGCCAAAAAAACCGGAAAACAGTCGTGCGCTGTAGTAGGTTTCCCAAATCGTTTCCTGCCCATAGCGCAGACGGCCGTCGCCAATCAGAAAGTCGTGACCGCCCAACGCTAAGTACTGCGCATGCACAGCGGAGAGTCCGTTTGTGGTGATTTCCGTCGCCACGGTGTCGTAAGCGCGATGCCAATGTGATCCCGTGACCGACACTCCTCCGGATGCTAGCCGGTCGATCGCCGTAAAGGCGAAGCTCTCCGTTTTGCCATCGTTCCAGCCCAGGCGTGCAAACACGCCAACGTCTTTACTCAATTCCTGTTCAGTATTTAGTCCGAAGCCGTATTTCAGCGTGCCAGTCTTCCGGGTGGCGGTGATGTCTGGCGTTGTTCCTGTTTGCTTCGCGAGTTCGATCGATTTGCTGTAGGTTCCCGCATCGGCATGGTTTTCATAGAACAGAGGCCGAATAGTACCGGGATGTTCTCGCAATGTGTATCTGTACTCACCTTCGAAGACGTCGCCACGGTCGCGCAGTAATCTCCGGTCAAAGCGGAGCCCATTCGCAACCCGCGGCATCGCCGCACTGGCGTAACGGATTGACCAGTCCCGGGCGTGAAATTCATGCATCCAGCCCCAGGTGTAGCCGCGCACGTCTGCCGGGTAATCCCAGGCGCCGTTGAACATCACGGCCCATCCGATGAACTGCGTGCGCGGATCATGGCTGTAACGGTTGTTGTCGAAGAAATCGGTCAAGGTAAAGCGGCCGGCAACCACCGTGTAACGAATCAGTGGCCGCTTGCCCGCGAGCTGATTTTCTTCGCCCTCGAACGATTCTGTCTCGTGCCCGAATCCGAAATCGTGCGAGATATACAGGCGCGCCAGATATGGCTTTGGCGTGGCTGTCGCTACTCGGGGCAGTTCGCCGTTGGACGAATTTGCTAATCCGTTGACGCCGCTAAATCCTCGTCCGCCGGCGATCTCGCCATTGAAATACAACTGTGAATTCTGATCCAGGCGAAGCCCCAAAAAAAGCGTGGTTGTGAGCGAGACGTCTCGCTCCGGATAATCCTGCAGACTGTACGCGTCCTCGTACGGCGAGTGAAAAGTGCCGTGATATTGCCCGATAGAGGTGGCCTGCCAAAACAAGTTCCAGCGCTCCGGCGTAACTTCTTGCTCAGGAGCTTTGTTTTCCTGCTGGCGCGGAACCTCTCCTCCCTGAGCGGGCGGATTCTGCGGCGGTTGTTGATTGGTAGCCGAGTGCTCTTCCGTGCCGGGAAGCTGTTGCCCAACGCTCAATTGGCACAAGAATATTGCTGCCACGATCGCAGACGCGGCTCTGTAACTTGCTGTTAACAAAAGCGTTCGAGCACTTTGAAGCAATACTTCAGTGTATGTGACGCGAGATTATTTGGTTCCTGCCGGCGCGAAAGACGTCAGATCATAAGCACAAGGACATCGAATGCGCCATGATCCCGACTTCTTTGGAGAACAAGAACTCGACTTACTCTATATGGCGGCTAAGCTCCGCCACGCACTGAAGCTGGAAAAGATTCTCGACGACGCTAATATCGACTACCTGGTGGAAACGGGTTCCTATACGAGCGGCTTACTCTTTAAACGCGAACTTACGGGCGCGTTCTTCTACGTTGCACCGGCGAATCTGGAGGCAGCACGCGGGTTGCTTATAGCCCATCACTTTCGTCCGTTCAATGTTGAACAGGCATCGTGACGGTATTGCTGCGGATTCCATTCTGGTAAACGGTAAGTGTCGCGGGCGAGTCACTCGTCAAGCCTGTCGGCAGAATAATCTCCACTTCATAAACACCTATGCCGCCCTTTGGCAACTGTGCCGACAACACGTGCGCAGCTTGACCATCGACATAGGCAGTAACTACGTTGGCCACATCAATACCGGAGCCGCTGAATGGAACGCCCGCCACTGTACCAGAACTCTGTTCGCTCTCTGCAACAGAACCAAGGCCCGCAGCCCAAACGGTCACTATCTCGCCCGGCTTTGCCCTGCTTTCCGACGTGACTGGCAACCGCGGAGAGGACGAGTTTGGGGTTACACCATGCAGAAGCAAACCCGGACGTGGCTCACTCCCCGGGAAGGCAAACAATCCCGGAGAAGCGGCCGCGAAATCAACAGGGATTGGTGTTGTGACACTAAGTTCACCGTTGGCGTGAAGCGTTCTGATATACAAACTTCCCGAGGTCCGTTTGCCTAGGTTGTACGGCAGCTGAACTTGAACCTGCTCTTTCGAGACCGAAAGCAATGGAAGCGAAAAGCCGTCAAGCGAAACTTCGGTTCCGCCCAGCACATGCGGGAGCGGTTCATCCTCCCGGGCGTCTGCGGCGGTTCCAGCCGAATCCGTCAGGTTCGTCGAGTTGATCGTTACCAGGGTTCCGGGGGCAAACGCCTGGTGATTTAAGCTGGCCGAGTTCACTGTTGCATCAACTTGCAAAAGCTGATCCGCCGCCGAGAAAACCAACACACGGTGAGTTGCTGAATCACCCACAAACAAGTTTGATCCATCAGACGTAAGGGCCAATGGCGAAATGACTTGCGCAGCTCCTGGTGAAGTAAAACCTGAATGTAGCTCGTTCTCCAGCGGCGCGCCGATTACAGCATCGGCGGGCTGATCTCCACTGGTGGGGAAGCTATTCCAAACCAGTACTTCATGCAGGGCCGAATCTCCCACATAGAGTCTTTTGCCGTCCACGGCTACAGATACTGGATTCACCGGCATGCCCGCCGTAGGACCGCCTGGCTCCACACGATTCAGAATCACGTCAGGATCCTGTCCAGCACGAGGTGAATTGACATCGCGCCAAAACAGAACACGTCGTTTGACTGCATCAACCACTGCCACAGTTCTTCCCCAGCTAGCTACTCGTGCCGTTCCTGGCACTACCGGCTGGCTGATGATAGAAAGCGGCGCTTCAACACAGACCGCGCAATCTGTTCCCTGCCGGCCCGCAAGATCAGCTTTGATGTCAGGCAACTTGCTGAGGTCGAATGCCCAGACTTTATGCGACCCGTCCGCAACGTATAGCCGACCCTTCGTAATTACCATCGAGCTGGGACTCAGCCCGCCGACGCTCGATGAGAATGAACTTTGACCCAGCACCGCCCGTGCCGCCTGGCCAGTCTGAAAGTCTGCTGCGCGGAGAGAACAAACCGCCAGAGCCAGTAGGACAGATTTTCGTTTTAGGTTCGTAAGCTCGCCCGTCCCAACTGCCCCAGCTTACTTCATCTACGCTTGCGGCGGTAGGTGGCTGTAACACGCGTCGTCAGTCCACCTCTGGCGGCAAAGTCGCCCGTAACGGTAGCCTCGATCGGATCCGTAGCCTTCACGACGTCTTTCAACATGCGGTTTACGGCATTCTCTTGAAAGATGCCCAGATTGCGATATGCCAGCGTGTACATCTTCAGCGACTTCAGTTCAAGGCACCGCTTATCAGGGACATAATTGAGTGTCAGGTCGCCCGTATCTGGCAAGCCAGTCTTTGGGCAGATCGACGTGAATTCGGGCATGCCGACTTCTATTTCGTAGCCGTCATACTGATTCGGCCAAGTCTCGATCGGCGGCAGATCTGCATTTACACCTGCCTCTGCGTGCTCGTCCGTGTACTCCCGGCTCTTCTTTTTCTTCATTTCACTTGCAGTTTGCTCGCCAGCAGTTCCAGGAACAAGCCAACATCCGTCACCACTCCGATCGCGTGACCCGTCCCACGATCGCTGACCTTCGTAGGCACAGCAGGATTGATGTCCACGCAAACCACCTTCACCCAGGAGGGCAGCATATTTCCGGTCGCAATCGAATGAAGCATGGAGCTCAAACACAGCACCAGTCCGGCCCCTTTCAACTGCTCTGCATAAGCGTCTTGAGCTTCGTTCATGTCGGTGATTACGCCCGGCAGCGGTCCATCATCACGCAAACTGCCCGCGAGCACAAAAGGCACTCGTGCCTTGACACACTCATACATGACGCCTCTGGTCAGACGACCCGTCTCGACAGCCGCTTCGATGCTCCCCGCATGATTCATAGCGTTGATTGCTCGCATGTGATTGCGATGACCGTGCTCCTCCTGCCGACCGTCGGTCGTTCGCACGCCCAGCGACGTACCTAATAAGGCCGCCTCAATGTCATGTACGGCCAGCGCATTACCGGCGAGCACAGCGTCGATCCAACCATTTCGAATCAACCGCCCGAACGGTGTGCCACCACCGGTATGCACCACCACCGGACCAGCTACCGCAACGATCTTTCTGCTGTCGCGCCTCACCTGCTGCATGATGGCAACCGTTTGTGCGACGGCCGTCTCGACTTGCCGCTCCGACGATATCTCGTTGCTCATGAAGGCGAACGCCAGCCGGTCGCGCTCTTTGGATTCGGGCACCACGCGGATGCCTCTCATCCCAACCACGACTTTGTCGCCCGCTTTAATGTCGCGCAATCTCCGGCATGTGGCCGTCCCGTTACGCACCACGATCATTGCGTCCATGCGCTGGTTGTGCGCTTCAATCCACTGGTTCCCGTTCCTGATGAGAGTCTTTTGATTGGTGGTTGAGTAGAAGTCTTCCGGCGCGCAACGATCTTTTTCCGCTTCCTTCAGTTCAGCTTCCCCGCCGTCGACCAGCGTGCATCCCAAGCCAAGCAGCTGAGTCATCATTCGTTCCATCTGCTCGTCAGTTGACGATTCAACTCGAAGGCGCAGGCGGGAAGGGTCGCTATTCGTTCGCCCGATGGAAAAATTCTCTACTTCGAAGCGGCCCCCGAACTCGACTACAGTGTCGAAGATCTTCTCCATGATGTGCGAATCGACCAGGTGCCCTTGCGCCTCGACCGTCTCACAACACGGATACTCCTGCTCTGCTTGCAACCGCTCCATCTTTTTAAGGATGCGACAGGAGCAAAGGAAGGCCTTCCTTGCATGCGTAGCTCGGCCGGTATCGATCGGTGTTGTACATATGTTCCACGTCCAGCTTGCGCGGCCCTAGCTTCGGATCGGGTATAGGAACCATCGCAAACTTTCCTTCCGATATGGAAGCCATCAGGCCGTAGCGATGCGAAGTAATCGCATCGTAGGCCATCGTGCCGAACGTTGTTGCGACCATTGTGTCGAGGAAATCCGGCGCGCCGCTGCGCAGATCGTAGGTCAAATCGCTCACCACAGTCTCGGCGCCAACGCGCTTAATAATCTCGTCGCTGAACGCCTCCGCTACGCTGAACTTTTTACGGTGGCCGAATGCATCCGGCTCGCCGTATTCTTTCACCTCATAGCCTTCCCATTTCGCTCCTTCGGAGAGAATGACGAGTGCGTAGTTACTCGGATTATTCTTCTTGTCCGTCATCAACATATCGATCAGGTGTTCGAGGTTGAACTTGAACTCCGGAATGCCGCAGCGTATCGACGTGACATAAGCGGTGTAAAGCGCTGTATAACCGGCGTCGCGCCCGAAAACGCGAAAAATTCCCACTCGTTCGTGCGAGCCTACGGTCGTTCTCTGCCGTTGGATGTTGTCCATCGCGCGCGAGATCGCGGTAGAGAATCCGATGCAGTACTCGGTATTACGTACGTCGTTGTCCATGGTTTTCGGAATGCCGATTACCGGAAGACCGCTCTTATCGAGCACTGCAGCGTAACTCAGCGTGTCGTCGCCGCCGATCGCCACAAAGTGGTCGATGTCGAGCTTTTCCAAATTCGACAAGACACGCTTCGTCATGTCGTAGGTAGTTGAGGTCACCCCATCCTTGGTGGTCTGAGCCGACGGGAAGTCCTCGGGCTTTAGGAAGTCCGGCAACTTCTTCATCTTCGATGGATTGGTGCGGCTGGTATGCAGAAACGTACCGCCTGTGCGGTCGATGCGACGTGTGTTCTCACGTGTTAGCGGTAGCACAAATCGGCTCACGCTCGCCGGATCGTCGAAATTTAGATCGGTCAGCCCTTTCCAGCCGAGGCGTATCCCCGTTACTTCATGCCCGTCTGACGTAGCGCGGTACACCACGTTTTTGATCACTGCGTTCAGGCCGGGAACGTCTCCCCCACCCGTCAAAATGCCGATTTTCTTTGCAGCCATGTTACTCCTAAGCGAAGAATCAGTGCGCGATCTGCCGAGCGGATCGCCTTTATTTTAACTATGCACGTCTGGTGAAGGTTGTGCTTGCGGTAGAGTGCAGAGCGAGCCGATGAGCGCCGGTCAAAGCGCAAGGCCCGCGCACCAAGCTTTAGCGCATCTACAACGCTAAACCCACCAGGCCGCGGCGGGCTGCTCACGAATGATAATTTCGTTAAGAAATTGCGCTGCTTTGGTCAATCCTTCATCGGGAGACATGAGCGTGTCTTCGTGCTCAATGGACAACACATAATCGTAGTTGTACATCCGCAGTGTGGAAATGAATTCTTTCCACCAGCCGTAAGGGTGTCCATACCCGCAAGAGCGGAAGATCCAGGCACGGTTCTTTTCGTCCGTGTATTTCTTGGTGTCGAGCACACCCGACTTCGGCAGATTGTAATCGTAGATTTGGGTGTCTTTCGCGTGCACGTGAAAAATCGCATCGCCCAACACGCGCACCGCCTTAATCGGATCGATGCTCTGCCAGAACATATGCGACGGATCGTAATTGCAGCCCACGCTGTCACCGGCAATCGAGCGCAAGCGCAGCATCGTTTCCGGGCTGTAAACCACAAACCCGGGATGCATTTCGATCGCGATCTTCACGCCATGCTCGCGTGCAAACTTCCCGTGCTCGGTCCAGTAGGGTGTCACCTTCTTTTCCCATTGCCAATCGAGCACATCGAGGTATTCCGGCGGCCATGGGCATGTGACCCAATTCGGATACTTGGCTTCATCGCTATCGCCTGGGCAACCGGAGAAGTCGATCACCACCGGCACGCCCAGCTTCGCGGCTAATTCCACCGTCCGCCGGCTTGTATCGGCATAAGCTTTCGCAGTCGCCATATCTGGATGCAGCGGATTGCCATGGCAGCTCAAAGCACTGATGGTGAATCCTGCATCATCTAACTTTTTCTTAAACTCTTTCAGCTCTTTTTCGTTATCGAGCATCGACAATTTGCAGTGCGGGTCGCCCGGATAATTTCCGGTGCCCAACTCAACCGTCGAGATATTCAACGATTTGAGCTTTTCAAAAACTTTTTCCAGAGGGAACTGCGACAGCAACGGGGTGAAACATCCAACTCTCATCAGCGCAAGAGTATCACAGCAAACCACTTCGCCAAGCGAGCCACACTACTGCGATCAACCATCCGAGCGCCGCCTTGTACTCCTCATTTTGCAGATACAAAGCAGCCGCAAACCTGCCGCTATGACCGGCATATTTTGCGCCCGGTATTATCCTGCGAACCGCTTCCGCATACGTTACGTATTGCGGAAAAATCTCCCGGAGATGCTGCTCCTCGAGCTCAATCGCAGGCAGGTACACAAAGAGAAACGCGATCGTTGCCAATGCCGCGAGCCAAGCGTTCCGCGCCGCGATAACCAAACCTGCAGCAGACAAGAGTGTTCCACAGTAGAGCGGATTTCGCATGTAAGCGTACGGTCCGCTCGTTGCCAGCTCCCGGTCTTTTGCCAAGTGACCTGCTGCCCACGCCCGCAGACCCAACCCGAGAAGCGAGATCGGAACTCCGATCGCCATCGAACGCCATAAAGGATGGGAAGCCCACGAGAAGACAACCAGGAGAAGGAAGCCGCAGGCCACGCGCAGACGTTGTACAAAGTCTGCGTAAGGTTTGGGGAACAAGTATCGAGGTGCTTGTCTGACCTTCTCAGCACGCACTACAAAAGCACCGCCGACGCGGTTTGCAGCTTCGCCTCGGCAACTGATTGCAGCAGAGCTTCGCACACCTCTTCTGGGTTGATAGCGGTCATGCTCGCATGAACCTCGCGACTGCGCTTGTAAGTGCTCCGCACGCCCGTGCGCCGAATCACCACCATAGGCCTTTGGTAAGGGCCAGTCTGCGCTGGATCCGTCTGTCCGTAAAGCGCTACACCCGGCTTCTTCAAAGCCGCCGCCAGATGCAAGGGTCCGCTGTCGACTCCTACCACTCCGGCCGCCTGCCGTGTGGCATAAATTAGTCCTTGAAGGGAGGACGTATGAACGCGAAGGTGTTTCAGTGCGCGGACGTCAGTCTCCCGCTCTTCGGGAACGTTCAAGACCAATTTCCATCCGTGACCACCGAGCTTTTCGCCCAGCTTTTCGTATTTCTCAAGTGGCCACTGTTTACTTCCCCACCCCGCAAAAGGACTTGCCAACACGAACGGTTCGGAAGGCAGTTTCCCTTCGGGCGTTCCTTGAGGTAGCCAAACGTCTTTGCCCGACTGCTTCGCCCCGATAGCCTCTACCAACTGCAGATTCCGCTGAATGCGATGAGGTCCGGTCACGCGAACGGTCCTTGTGTAAAGCTTTGCCGCCAGTGGCTCACGAGCGACCAATGAATCAAAACCGATCAGCTCGTTCGGCCGCGCTATCCTTCCCGCGATCGCAGATTGGACCAGGCCTTGAAAATCAATGGCCGTTTCTGGATGCAAACGCCGCAGCTGACGCCAGGTTTGGCTTATGCGGTGGAAGCTGTCGCGATTAAATGGAATCAGTTGGTCGATGGCCGGATTGCCTTCGAGCAATGGAATCCATTTGCTGGCAACCAGCCAGTGAATACGTCGAGCGGGGAAACTATGTTTCAGACTGGCCACCGCAGGAAGCGTATGAAGAATGTCGCCCATTGCGCCGAGACGAATTACCAGAATGTCTTCGGCTGCCACTAGCTTCGTCCTTCGCTCAGTTCCAAGGCCTGTTCCTTATCCAGCACGAAGGCTACGAATTCGGCAGACCGGTTTCTTTCAGCCGCGTCGTCCTCGAGAACACGTACGCGTGCATCATTCGGTATCCAAGCCTGCCACTCGCCCCGATCCGCAGCCGCCACGGCAGCAACACTTCGGAGAGCTGCTACCATTTGCGCTCTTGCTTCCACCGACAAAAGAGCCTCTTTGTCATTCAAGACGATGGCAACTAACTCACGTCCGTCATACTTCTCCGCCATGAGCCGCTCGGCTTGAACTGCAGTAAGTGGGTCGAATAACCCCACGACGACCGTCCACTCGCCCTGCTGCAACAGGATCGCGATTCGAGTGCCGGTCTGAATCTTCCCTCTCGTATCCACTGATCGGCGCTTACCTCGTCTGCCCGCTTACGGCTAGCAGTTCAACCGCCGTCTGAGTTACGCGCTCCGCTGTTACGCGCGTCATACACCTGTGATCAATCGGGCACTCGCGCAGCAAGCACGGGCTGCACTCAACAGGTTCTCTTACGACACGGCTTGATTCTCCCGTGGGTCCAGTTGCGACATCATCCGTTGCTCCGAAAACAGCCACCGTGGGAACGCCGAGAGCGGAAGCAATGTGCATCGGCCCGGAATCGTTCGTTAACAGTAACTCGCAGCCGGCAATCATTTCAATCAACTCGCCCAACGACGTTTTCCCGGCAAAGTTCACGGATCGCTGTCCTCGCTGTTGTAGGTACTCATGCACAATGTGGCAGATCGGCCCTTCCTCTTTTGAGCCAAAGATGATGACGGATGCGCCCCGCTCACTCGCCAGCCGCGCAGCCGTCTCCCCGAAGCGTTCCGGCAACCAGCGCTTCGCTCCGCCATAGGCCGCTCCAGGCGCTACTCCAATCACCGGGCCACTGAGCGAATGCTCCATCAAAAGCTGCCGTCCGGCTTGCGCCGCCGCAGGTGCTCCGTGAAGCCGGATATGTCCGCCCGTCTGGTACATATCTAAAATCTGCGCACGTTTCAAAAGTTCCAGGTAATAAAAGCGTTGGTGCTTAGGGATCTCGCCTGCCCTGGGCACCGGGATTGGATGTGTCAACAGCCAGCCGCGCGCATCACGCTCATATCCGATGCGTACCGGAATGCCCGCTGCCCTCACCAGCGCCGCTGATTCAAAGGCGTTTTGCAGAAGAATCACGCAATCAAAACGGCGGCTGCGAAGTTGGCGAGCGATCTCCCACTTCTCCGGCACTCCGCGCCATCCTTTGGGAGCATCGTAAGGAATCATTTCATCGCAGAACGGCTCGCGGCCATAGAGTCCAGCTACCCAGGGACGCGCCAGGATCGAGATCTGCGCTAAAGGAAACTTTTCCCGCAAGGCCTGTAGCGCAGGGATCGACATCACGGCATCGCCTACCTAGTTTGTGGCGCGCACTAAAATCCTGCGAAATGGCATCGTCCTAATTTGACTTTATCTCTTCTTGTAAAAATACAGTGGCTTTTCACTAACCGGAACCAGACACTGAGCCCGGAACGCAGTGACGGATCTTCTCTCCTCGATTCAGAACCCAATCCCTCAAAATACTATCGATTGACACTGTTCCTTCATGCCAGCCTGCTGCTGACGAATAGGCG
>JAVHMZ010534375.1:0-14039 GCA_034782995.1 Amazona versicolor
GTAACAAACGCACGGTGGATGAGCGCGAGGTCGTCAACGGTATCATGTATGTGCTCAGCACCGGCTGCCAGTAGGCCGCGATCCCGAAGGACCTGCCGCCGCGCAGCACCGTGAACGACTACTTCCGGCGCTGGGATTATGATGGGACATTGGATCGCCTCCACCACGCGCTCTACGTGTTGTGCCGAGAGCAGGCTGGGCGCGATGCCAGTCCGACCGCCGCGATCATCGACAGCCAGAGCGTCAAGAGCGCAGAAAAAGGGGGCTCTCGGACCCGGCTGGTTACGATTCAGGGAAGAAGACCAAGGGCAAGAAGCGCCATGTCCTGGTCGACACGCAAGGCTTGCTGATGCAGGCGATCGTGCATGCCGCCGATCTGCAGGACCGCGACGGCGGGGTATTGCTGATGGCCTCGCTGTTCGGATTGTATCCGTTCCTGCTCAAGCTCTACGCTGACGCCGGCTACCAAGGGCCTCGCTTTCAGCAGGGTTTGCAGACCGCTTGCGCGAAGGTCCGCCTCGAGATCGTCAAGCGCTCAGACCTGCACAAATTCGTCGTGCTGCCAAAGCGCTGGATCGTTGAGAGGACGATCGCCTGGCTGAACCGCTGCCGCCGGCTGGCCAAGGACTGGGAGTGCCTGAACCGCAACGGACTTGAGTTCCTGCGCTGGGCGTCCGTGAGGCTGATGGTCAGAAAGCTATGTCAGGCTTCAGCATGATCTCGGATGGACTCTTAGGGTCACGTGCGCGACCAAGGTCAAGGCGAGGTACGAAGCTGCCTGTGCTTTCCGCAAGGCCGAGCGACCGAGTCAAGACGGCGTAGATTTGTGAGCCGGTACGCTTTCGACTTTGGAGACTACAGCCCGTGACACGCGAGCAGTTGACCGAGAAGCTGTTGGACATCAAGCGCGAGCACGCGTGGACGTGGAAGTACATCACCGAGGCCATTGGTGGGCTGTCGCCCGTGCTTATCGTGGCCGCGTGCATGGGCCAAATGCGGCTCCCCCCAGCCCAGGCGGCTAGAGCGCGCGAGCTCTTCGGGTTAAGCGAATCGGAATCAAGATTGCTGGGCGAAGCGCCCCTTCGCGGCATGCCCATGCCCCCTACCGACCCGCTGATCTACCGTTTCTACGAGTTGGTCATGGTCTACGGCAGCACATGGAAGGAGCTCATCCAGGAGGAGTACGGCGATGGCATCATGTCAGCAATCGACTTCGACATGCAGATAGAGAGGCGTCCCGATCCAACGGGCGACCGTGTGCAATTGACCATGCACGGCAAGTTCCTGCCTTACCGCTATTACGGCGCGCAGCAGGGGACGCCTGAGTCTGGCTACAAGGACGATTAGTTGATGAACCATCCGCCCACGCAATCCAAACAATGCATCTTGTGTTTCGTCACCCGCTCTGGACTGGAGGGCCTTGGACCTGAAGTCACTCGCTGCCGTGGGACTTGTCGATAACGAACAGGCAGCCGAGGACGTGGCCGTCACCATCGCGCAGCTGCGCGCCGGCATAGAAACGGATGTGCCGATCGCCCGTGACGAGCGGATTGTGCCTGATGTGCGGATCGGCTGCTAAGTCGGGGATGATGAGCAGGTCGGGCTCGACGAGGGCGTAAGCGCAAACCGACTGTTGAGGTCGGTTTCGCAAGGAGGGTGGGCGGCGCGTCAGGCTTTGCATAACCGGGCTTTACTTAACCCGCGAGTATGCAAAGGAGGTCAGGTCACATGACGAAGATCAAAGAGCTGCATTCGGAATGGATGAAAGATTCCGAATACAGAGGGGAATACGATGCCCTGGCCGCCGAGTTTGAGTTGGCCCGCGCACTTATCGAGGCGCGCCAACGCCGGGCTGACGCAGGAGCAGCTGGCCGAACGAATGGAGACGTCGCAAAGCGCGGTTGCTCGGATGGAAAGCGGCAAGATCATTCCGTCTGGCCGCACGCTTGAACGCTTCGTCACGGCGACCGGCACGCGGCTTCGGATAAGATGTGGAAGTCTCGACTTAATCTGACGGATGGTGTCTGTTTCGGCTCAACCAGGGCCGTGGCGGGGGCGGAGCTGGCCGGAGGCCGCGTAGCCCCTGCCACGGCCCTCGGAGGACACCACCATGACCACCAACCAGAAGATCATCCGCGCCAAGGCCGGCCTGCTGGAACTCGCCAAGCAGCTCGGCAATGTCAGCCAAGCCTGCAAAATGATGGGCTATAGCCGCGACAGTTTCTACCGCTTCAAGGAGCTCTACGACAAAGGCGGTGAGCTCGCGTTGCAGGAACTCTCTCGCCGAAAGCCCATCCTCAAGAACCGGGTCGCCGCCGAGATCGAGCAGGCCATCGTCGCCATCGCCATCGAGCAGCCGGCCTGGGGACAGGCCCGGGTCTCGAACGAACTGCTCAAACGCGGCACCACCATCTCCCCATTCGGCGTCCGCAGCGTCTGGCTGCGCCACGACCTGGCCACTATGAAGCGCCGGCTCAAGGCGCTGGAAGCCAAGATGGCGCAGGAGCAGCTGATCCTGACCGAGAGCCAGCTCGCCGCCATGGAGCGCGCCAAGGCGGACAAGGAGGCCTACGGCGAGTTCGACACCGCGTGCCCCGGCTACTGCGGCGCCCAAGACACCTTCTACGTCGGCACGCTCAAGGGCGTCGGCCGCGTCTACCAACAGACCTTCATCGACACTTACGCCAAGGTCGGCTTCGCCAAGCTCTACGACCGCAAGACACCGATCACCGCCGCCGACCTGCTCAACGACCGCGTGATCCCGTTCTACGAGGAGCACGACGTGCCGTTGCAGCGCGTGCTCACCGATCGCGGCACCGAGTTCTGCGGCACCCACGATCGCCACGAATATGAACTCTATCTCGCCGTCGAGAACATCGACCACACCCGAACCAAGGCCCGCAGCCCGCAAACCAACGGCATCGTCGAGCGCTTCCACAAGACCATGCTCGACGAGTTCTATCGCGTGGCGTTCCGCAGAACGGTCTACGACACCATCGAGGCGCTACAGACCGACCTCGACGCCTGGCTCGCCGAATACAACGAACAACGCACTCACCAGGGACGCTACTGCTTCGGCAAAACCCCGATGCAGACCTTCCTTGACGCAACAGAGCTCGCGCACGACAAACAGATCGGAGGTCAGCCGCCACAGCATCGGGCCGCCTGACCACCAACGGCCAGCTCTTGCCGTCTGTCGGATCAAATACAGACTTTTACACTTTAAGCGAGCGCTCTCCTTCTATCGATCCCTTGGGCTTGAGTCGTCCGGTGTGACGGCAACCGAATTTGCCGGCGACGACACCCGCCCGGCCGGCGCCATAGTCATGTTCCATCTCAACGGTGGGCAAATTCTCGCTCTATATCCGCGCAGCGAACTCGCGAAAGACGCGGGCATCCCGCTGGGGCCAGCGCAAAGTGGCGAGTTCAGTCTCGGCCACCTAGTCGCAAGTCGTGACGAGGTGGACGAGCTTCTGGCCAAGGCCAAGGCGGCGGGCGCGCCCGTCACTGCCCTGCACGACCGCCCCTGGGGCATCTACTCCGGCAACTTCCGCGATCCCGATGGACACTTGTGGGAAGTCATTCATCACCCGACCAGCGCCGACTCCGACACCTGACGGGTTGGGCTGCGTCTCGACGGCTGCTCCGAGGCTCGCCGATGCCTTGCTGGAGTCCCGACACGACATTGCTGCGAAAATGTCCGCTCTCGGCACCTCGTGCCCGGAGCCGGACGTCGCCGGCCAACATATCGTTGGTAAGATCCATATCGATCAGGAACCCGAAAGAACGAAACTCGCCGATAGATTGACTCCGAATGGGGCTCGCCTCCACTTCAGAGTAAGGTTACGATTTGACACACGTCTTAGTTCGGCAAACCGGCGAAGGGGCCGAGATATGGAAACACCACGGAACGGCATCGACACTTCTCCAATCCGGGCCGGGCGCATCACTCGTCGCCGGTTCGCGCTCGCGGCTGGGACCGGGGTCGCTCTATCAGTGGCTCGATCGCCACTAGCCGACGAGTCTTCACGTGCAACGGGTCAAGTTGACGTTGCTGTGGTGGGTGCGGGCTTCGCGGGGCTGAGCGCCGCGCGCAAGATCGTGCAAGCGGGCCGCTCGGTGCTGGTTCTTGAGGCGCGCGACCGGGTCGGAGGCCGCGTAGTGAACAAATCGATCGGGAATGGTGAAATCGCCGAGGCAGGCGGTCAATTCATCGGACCGACCCAGGACCGCATGGCAGCACTGGCACGCCATTTCGGAGTAGACACGTATCCCACCTATGATCGGGGTAACCGCGTTACCGTTTTCGGCGGGGTGCGTACCGTCGGTGGATTTCCGCCGGCTGTCGGACGAGGGTACCACGACCTCATTGGCCGCTTGCAGAAGCTCTCGAACGGGATCCCTGTAGACGCACCGTGGACCGCGCCGGAGGCCCGGGCATTCGACTCACAAACCCTGCAGACATGGATCGACGCCAACACCGACAACCACGCGGTCAAGGAGGTGTTCTCCAGCGTTGCCGACCTTTGGGGAGCCGAGCCGCGAGACGTCTCGTTGCTCTTTGCCCTATACTACATTGCGGCCGCCGGAAATGAGCAGACTCCTGGCACTATCGCCCGGCTGCTGGGCGTGGGCGATGGGGCGCAGCAGCTGCGCTTTGTGGGCGGTTCCCACGTTCTCGCCCAGCGCATCGCTCGGTTGCTCGGCAAGCGCGTTGTGCTCTCAACTCCCGTCCGCGAAATCAGCGTGACCCGGACCGGTGTTCTCGTCAGGGCCGATCAGCATCTCGTCGAAGCCAAGCATGTCATCGTCGCGATACCTCCGGCACTCGCCGCCGGCATTCGTTACGAGCCGAAACTGCCGACTCTCCGGGCTCAACTGCTCCAGCGCCTACCGATGGGATCGCTGATGAAAGTGGAGGCGGTTTACGAGAAGCCGTTCTGGCGCGACGCTGGCCTCTCGGGGCAGTCGCTGCTCGGAAACGGACCGGTCCGGAGCACGTTCGACAACACGCCGCCTAGTGGTCACCCGGGAGTACTTCTCGGCTTTATCGGTGGTGAGCCGTCGCGCTCGTGGCCGAGCCGCGACCCAGACGAACGTCGAGCTGCGGCGCTCGCAAGTTTTGCTTCGGTCGTCGGCCAGGGTGCATTGCGCCCAATCGAATATTTCGAGGTTGATTGGCCCGGCGAGGAATGGTCACGAGGCGGCCCGGTCGCCTACGCGGCTCCCGGGGTCCTGCTCGATTATGGCCGCACGATCCGCGAGCCAGTCGGACCGATTCACTGGGCGGGTACGGAAACAGCGACATTCTGGAATGGCTATATGGAAGGCGCTGTACGCTCGGGCGAGCGCGCGGCGCACGAGGTGCTCGATGCGTTATCCTGACCGTGCTTACTCAGGGTGAACGCGAGGATACCGAAGTAGAGCCAGGCCGAGGAGGCCGGCACGCCATCAAAGTGCCGATCTCGGCACGCAACAAGTCGGCGACGGCGTGGCGGTCCCCATTGAAACTGTCGGGTCGAAAGGTAGAGACGTAATCGCTGGCTTTGCCGATCGCGAGGTCGATGCCGGCGTCGCCGTCCGCCCCCGCCTGGATCATGGCGGCGTAGCCCGCGCCGGCAGCTTGCGCGATCGTCCGGCCGAGCAGGATCCGGTTCCATTGCTCGCGCAGCCCGACCGCGAGCCACGCCAGGATCGCCGGCACCGCCGGACCGAACACGGCGTCGGTGCCATCGGCCAGCGCTAGGTCGCGCGCGTCCTTCCCGGTCTGAACCCAGCCGTTCTCCCCCAATCCAGCCTTGCACAACGCGGCTGTATCGCGGCTGCTGTCGCGGACCGGCGTAGGTGCATGTTCCGCCGCCTTGCCGCGCGCTATGGCGGCGATCATCGCCTCACGTGCCCTGAACTGCGCGCCAACGTCGCCGGCCGCAATCGCGATACGCTCGGCCTCGCGCGCAGCAGCAACCGCGGCCTTGGACAGTTCCTGCTCTAGCTCGCGGGCACGCGTTTCAGCGGCATACGCGCGCTGCGCGTAGCTATCACGCTCCGTCACAGCCGCACGGCGCTTACCAACTTCGCGGCCGATCCGCCGCTGAACGCGAGCGCGATATGCGGCGTCGTCCTCGTCGCGAACTGCCGGCTTATTCTGATGCGTCTCAATCTGAGACGCATCGACGCTGTCTTGCCCCTCTTCCTCGGGCGCTACGTCGTCCGTCATGACACGGTCATCAACGGGTCAAGCCCGGTCGCCAACACACGCTCGTCCGGAATCAAAGCCAGCACGGCGCGTTCAACCGCGTTCGCCGGGCCATACTCGAACCGGGCTGCAGATGCCTCCAGGGCGGGCAGGAGACCCACGCGCCCTGCGCGGAGCGTTGGAACAAGCGGGGTGGTGACTCGGGATCCGCAGCAGAATTCGAGCATGCGCCTAGAGATTACCATATTGATATCCGGTCCGCCTTCGTTATGCTCGTGGGGAAATAGATACTGCGGGTTGCGCTCACACGCAGAAAGGCAAAGGGGGTGTCGTGAACCGTCTTTTCGGATCCGCGATAGCGGTCGTCTTGGCGCTAATGCTTATGCCAGTGTCGCCACTCGGCTCGACCGCAAACGCTTGGCCGAGCCGGCCAACGCCGGACGCTTGTGCACCGCCCAACGAGGCCGGTCACAAGCCTTCGGTCGAAATCAAAGCCGACTGGGTTTTGCTGTCGAGCTTAGGGTTGGACTGCGACGACCTTCCAGTCTCTCTGGTGGGGGCCGTTCATATCGAAGTCATCAATGGCAATTGCTTCGCAGTCGCTGGGATGCATCTCATCTCGAAGCTTCGCGAACGATGGATCTGGGCCACGCTCGAGCGGCAGAACTGGCTGACCAATCCGAACCGATGCAAGGTTCTTGGCTGCAATGATACGTTGGGTCGGAGCCTACCGCGTCGCGCGGGGCACTCAGCTAACCCCACGCCTCGCAGCGTTGATGCGAGCCGGGAATTTGGCGCCGGAATTCTACAACCATCGACTTGACGATGTTCAGACGGATTTTTCCGGCCGAAGCTCCTCGGAAACTCCGTGATTGAAGGCGAGAACGCGGGTGTTCCACTTAGCCAAGCTTCGTGCATCACTTGTCACGCCGCCTCTGCCGTTAAGAGTGACGGGACTGACGGCATCACACTGCTGAACGATAATCCCGTTGGAGCTCCAGCCCCTCTGCCGTCGAGCGCATGGATCCGGCGCGACTTTATGTGGTCGTTGTCCTTGGCGTGCCCCAAGAGCCTGCTACAGACCTGTGCCAAGTAGTTGTTGTCGGCTTGCGTCAGTGGATGCTTCTTGCTGCTCCCGTCCATAAACGTCGGTTCCAGGACTGGCTCGCGATTACCTACGGCAGCTGCGCGCAGGCCTACATGGCCGCTGCTGACCGAGACAGCCTTAGTCGGGTTTGCGCAAGGAGAGGCACGATAGATTGGTCGTAAGCGTCGCGAGCAGGAGGCTGGATACTGGTTGACAGGGCTGCGGGCCGCTGGGTCAAGACGGCTGGCGGTGTAGTGCAGGCCGATGATGGTGCAGCCAACTGGCTCAGTTTTGGCGGGGTTCGCGCCGCTCAGTGAATTCAGGGCCTCTGGAGTGAGGGCGCGGGAATCGGCAACACCGCCGACAGCCTGTCAAGCAACTCCATCGTGGTGATGGGATTGTCGATCACTATGCGGCAAGCTGGGGCTGCGCGATGCGCGGAGCGGTTGTGTTCGTCGGCTTCCAGTTCCATGGTAGCAGAGTGTGCAGCTCATGCGACTTGGTGCGTCCGGAGACGACGCGCTCCAGCACATCGGTAAGCCACGCGATCGGCTCCACGTCGTTCAACTTGGCTGTCTCGATCAGGGTCATTGCAATCGCCCAGTGACGGGCTCCACCGTCCGAACCAGCAAAAAGCGAGTTCTTGCGATTAAGCGTATTCGGACGGATCGCGCGCTCCACCACGTTCGTATCCATCTCGATGCGGCCATCGTCGAGGAATGCGATCAGACCCGGCCAGTGCTTTATCGCATAGCGCATTGCGCGGGCAAGATCAGAGCCACCAGCCACGCGCGGCAGTTGCGCTTGCAACCACGCGTGCAGGGCCTCCACGATCGGCCGACTTCGGTCCTGGCGAACCTGCCTTCGATACTCGGCCGGATGCCCACGTATTTCCGCCTCGATCGCATAGAGGCTTGCCACCCGCGCCAGCAAGTCGGCGGCGATCGGTGATTTGGTCGAGACGTAAAACTGATAGAAGGCACGGCGCATATGGACCCAGCAGAAGGCCAGCCGCACCGAGTGGTCGGCACGATCGCCAGCCAGCCGCTTGAACCCGCCGTAGCCGTCAACCTGCAGCACGCCATGGAACTGCGCGAGGTGCCCGGCCGGACGAATGCCGCGGCGATCCTCGGAATAAACGTAGGCAGCAGCAGGATGCGACGGGCCGCACCAGGGCCGGTCATCGACGGCATAGCACCACAGCCGCCCGGTCTTGGTGCGGCCGCGGCCGGGATCGAGCACCGGCAGCGGCGTGTCGTCGGCAAATACCTTGGGCGAAGAGAGAACCGCCCCGACCACCAGATCATAGAGCGGCGCCAGCCACCAGCAGGCGGTGCCCACCCAATTGCAAAGCGTCGAGCGGTCCAGTGTGAGTGCCGGGTGAAAACTCCCCAAAAGTGCCGGGTGAAAATTCCCCAGGAGTGAGCGTCTGACGGCGCGGGTCGTCGGGCAGCGGGTTCTCGGGAGCGGCCCGGTCATTGGTCGGCGGCGGATCTTCGAGATGAAGTCCTGCGCCACGTTCTGGCCGTCAATGTTGCCGGTTGCTCTTTGTGCTCGCGAGAAGCGGTGCGACGCCTCTCAATCCGACATGGCGGTCGGGGTGGCAACATTGTCAACGTGTCCTCGATCGCAGCGGTGCTCGGAGGGGCAGGCGAGTGGATCAGTGGATCCACTATGCGGCCAGTAAGGGGGCTCTCGACACGCTGACCGTCTGGCTGTCGCGTGAGGTCGCCGGCGAAGGGATTCGCGTCAACGCGGTCGCAACCGGGCTGATCGAAACGGGTCTGCACGCGGCGGCCGGGGCGCCCGACCGCTTGGGGCGCCTCGCGCCTAGTATTCCGATGGGGAGGGCTGGCACCGCAGAAGAAGTAGCTGAGGCGGTTCTCTGGCTGATGTCGGACGCGGCCTCCTACGCTACCGGCGCGACTATTCCGGTAGGTGGCGGCTGGTAAAGAGAAGAGTTTCCGCACGTTTGCTCTGGTGACACCACGACTCGATCCTGCTTGTGACTGGCTGGATCTCGGCCGACGTGCATCGGGTGCCGTCGCGGGAACATCCGGCTGCTGGAACGGCCCGGTGGCGGCGACGACGTTGGCCGCCTCGATCGGCCCGGCCGAGGTTTCGGCGCGAAACAAGATGCCGTCCGGCGTGTGGCAGAGCGCCGTCACCGCAACGCCTGTGCGCACAGGCGCCCCAATCCGGCGTGCGTATCCCTCCAAATAAGCGACGATCTGGTCGCGCGTGGGAAAGGCGTCGGGATCAATCCCAGGGATAGGGAACATGCCTAGCTGGCTATTCCAGGCGGGGCCGTTCGCGTGCAGCCCGTCCCACCGCTCCGAGCGCCAGCGTTCAGCGATGTGGCCGCGCTCCAGGATCAGGTGCTCCCGCCCGCGCCGGCTAAGCTGCTCGCTCATGGCAAGCCCGGCCTGACCGCCACCGACGATCAGCGTTTCAATCGTCTCGACCGACACGCCGGCGTCCTTTTCCGACAAACCGAGGGTCACAGCTTGCGATGGTACATGACGCTCCGCCTATGCGCCTTACGCCTGACAACGTCAGCTTGTCACCATCGCCTGACCGACAGCTGATAGAGCGGAGCCGATGCGGTGGTCCGGCGACGCGGGGTGGTTCAAGAATCGATCGGGCGGCAACCTTTTTGAAATAGCCGCAGTCAGCTAGAACTACCCGTATTCAACCCTGGGCACGCCGTTCTGGATAAGTAATAACTGTTAGGTCTTGAGGCTCGCCTCATTCCAGAGTCACGGGAGTCGGAGATGACAAAAGGCTATGCACTCGACAATTCTTGGGACCGGGCACGGCGGCGGCTGTCATTGTTGGAGCAACATCTCGACCCGATGACACGCCGCCGCATCAGCGCGCTCGGGTTAGGTGAAGGCTGGAAGTGTTTGGAAATAGCGGCTGGCGGGGGATCCATCGTCTCCTGGCTCGCCGAGCAAGTGGGGGCCACAGGCAGCGTGCTTGCAACCGATATCAATGTAGCGCTTCTGGAGACCATCCAGTCCGCCAATGTCCGCATACAGCAGAACGACATTGTGCGAGATCCGTTGCCCGAGAACGCTTTCGATCTCGTCCATTCGCGCTGGCTTCTGCACCATCTACGCGACCCAGAAACCGCGATCCGCAGAATGGTCTCCGCCACACGGCCAGGTGGGTGGGTGCTTATCGAGGAGGTGGATTTCTTTCCAGTGCATGCATCCTCGTCTGCCGTATACCGAGAATTCATGAGCGCGTTGGTCAACACGGTGGTCGAGGCCTCAGGGCGCGACTGCTTCTGGGCGCGTGCGCTTCCTGAGATTCTTGCCGCAATGGATGTCGAGGAGATTGCGGGAGAAGGCGACTTCTCCATCATCCAGGGTGGATCGCCTGCCGCCGAATTCTTCGCGCTAACCGCCGAGCAGATGCGCGAGCGCCTGCTGCAATCAGGAGCTATGGACGCGAGTAAGCTTGAGCATGCGCTTAAGCTGCTTGCCTCACCTGACTTTTGGGGTTTCGGGGGCGGCGGGGTGAGTCTCTGGGCGAGGCGGAGGGCGTAGTTGGCCTTGAGTGCCAGGCGTGGCGGCGCGCTGCTACAATGTGCAGGGCAACGTTCGGGCCTTGCACGGCCACCGGGTCACCGGCTCGTCACACCCTCGCCCACGCCCCCACTTCCGCCCGCCCGATCAATGCGGCGTCCGCCCCGACTTCGGCCATGATCCTGTGCGTCAGAGTGGGTAGATCGACCTCTAATGCGGTGGCTACGCCGATGCGCTCCATCGTGGAGAGCAGCGTCGCCACCAAATCGGTCACGAGGTGAACAACGTCGATAGCGGCAGGCCCCGACGCAATCACGGACTCAAGCTGCATTGTCGCCGGAGGGAGCCCAGCCTCAGCAAACACGGATGCCAATCGCGGTCCAAGATGGGTTTGGGCGAAGGTTAGTTCGATGGTGCGGTTGGCCCAGCCGCACGCCTGATCGTAGGTCGGAACGCGTGGTGCGGACCGCGCGCCGTCCCAATCGAGTTCGTGGAAGACGATGATGCCGCCGGGATCGACATGGCGTGCAAGCTTTGCGAGCGCGACCGACGGGTTCACCATGAATTGCAATACGTATCGTCCGATGACGGCATCGAATGGCCTTTTAAAGGTCATCTCCGCCGGATCACCATGCCTGAACGTAACGTTTACAAGCCCTCGCGTTTGAGCGCGACGCTCCGCGGCTTTGATAGCTGTCAAAGCCGTGTCCGTGCCAACAACTTGTCCGTTCGGGCCAACCAAGGCCGCAAGCAGCATCGCGACGTCGCCAGCGCCGCTCCCTACGTCCAGAACCCTCATGCCTTCGCCGATCCCCGCCGAGGTGAGAAAGCGCCGCGTAATTGGATCGATCAGGCGCGCCTGCGTTGTCAGCCTGTTCAGCTCGGCCTCAGAATGTCCCAGCACGTAGTTTGCTGTCTCGGACATGCGAGCGCTCCCTCGTCAGATATACCAGCCTGCAAAAGGTTAAAAGCTCGAAGCGCCGCGATCAATGTCCTACGATTTTCGGCAGATGGTCATGGGCGAACGGCTCGCCCATGTCGTGCAGGCAGTCGAACATCGCCACCAAGCCGTAGTTTTGCGCCGGGAACTCCTTCACGACAGTGATGGCGAAAGGTGATACGGTCACCAACCCCGGCTTCCGCCGCCACCTCCCGCGCGCGATCGATCGACGCCAGGTGATAGTCAAAACCGTAGAAGCGTGATTTTGGGAACGCCTGCTCCGTCAGGGATGGTAGAAGCGCCGTAGCCACAGCCGACGTAAGCGACGGTTGCGCCGTGCTCCAGCTTCGCCCCGTCGCCCCATTCAGCGCCAGCAGTCAGGAAGACGACACCAAATTCATGTTGTAGCACGGGCGGAAGAACCGCTCGGTGCCATTGGACGGAAGGACGGAACGGGAGGCTGAAGTGGCAGCGAAGGCTCCATTGCCGGCCAGAGCGCCGACAACGTCGGGCGGGCTGGTCGATGTGTATTTCTGGCCCAACTGGTCGCCGCGGGGCTTGACTCAAGATCTATGATCTTGCCGGAACACCCCTTTTAAGCTGCGGTGACGACGTATGCCAGCGACGGGTTCCGAGCAGGACGCCATGGCGCCCGGTCGGCCCGGCAAGGTCGTAAATGCTCAGTTCCGACCACTCGAAGCCCGCACGCAATGCTGCGAGCGGTTCCGGTATCAGACGCTCGTGCACCTCGACCACATACAGGATTGAGGTCTCGGGATAGACGCGCTCAAAGTCGGCAATGATTTCGCGGATGGGCGGCTTGGTGCGGTCCAGATCCAAACCTGTCGCCGGGCTCAGGGCATCCGCCCAGGGTGGTGCCAAAAACGCTACGAGACGGTCCCCGGCCGGGATGCGATGCTCACCCAGCAGCGTCCGATAATCGCCGTTGATCAAGCGGATCTGCGCGCTAAGCGAGACGATGTTCCGGGCACTCATTTCGCAAATCGTTGGCTCGAACTCAAAACCAATACCTTGCGCGCCGGGCAGGTGCTGCAGAATTGAGTAGAGGCCGTTGCACGATCCTGCGAAACAGTCCACTACGCAGAAGGCGGAGCTCAGCAGGTAGTCCCGATTATACCGGGGAACGCCGCTGCCGGGATCGCCGCTGGCCATCGCCACCTCCGCTCCGCAGGCGATGGTCACGCCGGCGGCAACGAGACGCAAGGGAGTCCTCCGGAACCGTCACACTACTAGAACGATGATTTCCTCTCCCCAAAGGAGGGGCAGCATATGCGTTCCACACGAAATCAATGGAGCTGCATTCCATGTTGGCGTGATCCACGGAGGCATTGATGATCGACACCCGACCGGTCGAGTCGAAGGTGAAGTTCACGGTCCCAGATCCGTCGCGTTTCCCACGGGAGTAGTTGCTGATGAAGTGGACGGTGCCGAGGTCTCGCCCTTTTGCGTTTATCGCCTTGACGACTTGAGGGCGGGATGCGCCCCGCATGCTCAGTGCGCCGGTGCTCAACAAGCCGCCGACAACCAACGCAAGGCTGACGAGCTTTTGCCACGTCACTCCTCGATCAGCAGCTCGTCGAGCGCTATCCCGGACAAGCCGTGACCGGCAATTGAGCCTCGCGGTCATTTCACCCCCCATTTCGTCCAAGATACTCGGCCAGCGCCGTCTCGATCACCGCCTGATGCGTGACGCGTTTGCCCGTCCGATCCTCCTCGGCTGCGACAAACTTGCGGAGACGGCGGTAATCTTGCTCATTCAGCCGCAGGCTTAGAGTACGGCTGTAGCCCTCCCCCACCACCGATGTCGCGGGCCGTGGCGCCTCGCTTCCGCCTTTCGGGACGACCAGCGCGTCGAGATCACCCTGCGGCTTTCGCGTCATCTACCTCTCCGATCTGCATCAATTGCCGGACATAAACCCATGCTTCCACGACTTCCTGGGCCGCCTTGCCGGTGAACTCGACTGCGGCGGTGCCGTCGATCGCGGCAGCCGGATAGTCCGCGCGGAACGTGATCTGGACGGGCGCGACCTTGGCGAGCGCGGCCAACTGACGAATCGCGCCCGGCAGCAGTCTGGTCCTGGGTGGGACTTGGGACATGACGAAAGCCCACGCCGGGTGACGGGCCAGGCTGCGGGCGATCGGCGCGGCCGCGAGGAGATCATCCGGAGTCGGCCGGACAGGCACCAGCACGGCATCCGCCGCGGCAAGCAGAGCTGTCAGGAATGCCGGCTGGCCCGGAGCCGTATCGACTACTAAGAGCTC
>JAVHMZ010534481.1:0-34773 GCA_034782995.1 Amazona versicolor
GGGCATCTTCGGATCCGCTTTCATCTCGGCTCGCAAATTCCGCGCGGAGGTAAGGGCCGCCTGCACCAACTCCATCTCGCGCTCCGCACGGGAGTTTTCTAACTCAGGCCGGGGAACGGGAAACGCGCTCACCGCGATCGACTCCGGCCGCGATGCCGACTTAGGCACGAGCCGCTGCCATAGTTCCTCTGTGAGGAACGGCATCACCGGATGCAGCAGCCGCAGCGCCATTTCATAGACGGTCAGGAGATTGCGCCAGTGCGCGTCGAGACCTGACGAGTTGTCGAGCGCCGGCTTCTGTGTCGTCGTTTTAGAACAAGGACCCTACCTGCGCGAGTCCGAGTTCCGCCACGATGAAATCGGCGCGACTTTTCTCGGCGCGTTGGTCAACAACCAGAAAAAGCAACCGAATACGTTCCGCGCCACTGAGGACCAGGAAGCGAAGCGGAAGCCCACGCTCACCTACGGACAGATGGTCGGCGGCGGAACAGTTCACTTCACGGCAAACTACTGGCGCATGCATGAGATCGACTTCATGGAGCGCAGCCGTTGGGGCGAGATCGCTGGCACAGGTTTTTCCGATTGGCCGATCCGCTACCAGGAACTCGAGCCCTACTATACCCGGGCTGAACAAGAGCTTGGGGTTTCGGGCCTTGCCGGTGCGAACCCGTTCGAGCCCTGGCGCTCGAAGCCTTACCCGCTTCCGCCGTTTCCCGTGAAATCTTCCGGAGTTTTGTTCGAGCGGGCCGCTCGTAAGCTCGGCTGGCACCCTTATCCGGCGCCCATGGCGATCCTTTCCCGCCCGTATCGCGGCCGCGGTGCTTGTTTACACTGCGGGTTCTGCGAAGGCTTCGGCTGTGAGGTCCGGGCGAAATCGAGCACGCTGGCTTCGGTCATTCCTGTTGCCGAAAAGACCGGCCGGTGCGAGATACGGCCCGAAAGTTATGTCAGAAAGATCGAGCTCGATCAGTCGGGAAGAGCATCCGGAGTCATTTACTTCAACCCTGAAGAAAAAGAGATCTTTCAGCGCGCGAAGGCCGTCGTCGTTTGCGCGAACGGCGCCGAAACACCCAGACTTCTCCTGCTGTCCAAGTCGAATCGCTTTCCGGATGGACTTGCAAATTCGAGTGGTCTGGTGGGCAAGTACCTGATGGCGCAGGCGGGCAACGTGATTCTGGGGCGGTTTGAGGAGTTGGTGCGGATGTATAAGGCGCCCCCGGCGCATGCGCTCACCGAGGAGTTTTATGAGACCGATCCGAAGCGCGGGTTTGCGCGCGGGTTCGCGATCCAGACGGTGGGGCCGTTGCCGGTGGCGTTCGCGAAGCAGATGCTGGCGGCTAAGGGCGCGTGGGGATGGGCGATGCGGCGCAACATGATGGACTTCAACCATTGGTACAATCCTCGCGACCCGAGGAGCCTTGCCTTCCGCACCAAGATCGAAGCCGAACTGTTCCTTTGGGCTCGTAACAGCCCAAAGCGGAGCGACGGAGAGTGCAAGAGTTGCAACAATTCGCAGTGGCCAAATTCGCATGGGAGATGGAAAGCCGATAGTAGCGCGAAGTAGCTCGACTGAAAACGCAATCCCGGCTTAACAGCCGAGTCAGGCAAAGATCTGTGTGACTTCGATGCTCAGGCCAGCAAGTCTCAGGGCATCTCCCGGGTGGACGTCGTAATCGCCCTCTTCGTCTTGCGTCAGCAGCCGCACCCGCCGCGATTTCGGGTAGACGATCCAAACCTGTTCAGAGCCGTGATGTAAATACAACGCTGCTTTGCGAAGCAGTTGCCGATTACTCGGAGAATGCACCTCGACGACCAGTGCTGGAGCCTCTTCGAAGAAGCGGTGCGGATCGACGCTCTCCCACCACTCGCGCCGGATCACGGCCACGTCCGTATTCAGGCCGTGCTCATGCCTCGATTGTAGTGTTCTGCTGAAACAGAAAGGGTGCCGCGAACGGCACCCCCTTGGTCTTCCTGTAGCAACTCTTAGAAGCTCAGCCGGAGCGCCACCTGGAACTGCCTTGCAGTTCCCAACCCGATCTGGTTAGAAACAGTCTGATTCAGCACACCGAAGGCACCGCCAGCAGCAGCACGCGAAAACGGCTGCCCGGGTTGGATACTGTTGGCCAAACCCGTAGCGCTAGTCCCGGTAGGCAGACCGGCGTTGAGTCGGAGCGTGCCAGGATTCGCGAAGTTGGCGTGATTGGTGATGTTGTAGCACTCGCCGCGAACTTCGAGATTAAAGCGTTCGGTGATGTTGAATCGCTTGCTAAGAGTCACATCCAGCTGTGCAATGGCTGGCCCGGCAAGAGAGTTACGCCCCGAGTCTCCGAAAGTCCCCGGTTGAGGAATCGCAAAAGCCGCAGGATTGATAAACAGCAGACCGTTGTCGACAGCGTACGGTTTGACGCCGGGGATAACGTCCGGCCGGCGCACGTTGCGGGAGTTCCCGCCGCCAGGAACGTTGATGATGGCTTGCGCGCCAGCAACTGCCGACGATGAGTTATACACGACGCCCGTGGTCGGATTGCGCCAAACCACATCCGGACGCGTAATTAGCACGTCGATCGGCACACCAGAACGGGCATTTAGAACGCCACCCAGCTGCCAACCTCCAAGCAGAAGCTCGAGCGCTTTGGGAGCATCGCTACCAAACTGCCGGCCACGGCCATACGGAAGCTCATACAGGGCGTCCACATTTAAACTCTGACGGATGTCGAAGTTGTTGTTACCTCGATCAGCGTTGAAGTTGTTGTATTGCGCAGCGGTGTTGGCTTCGTTCGAGCCGGCGCTAGTACCGAGTGAGTGACCCCAGGTGTACTGAGAACCCAAAGTCAACCCCCTTGAGGCGCGTTTGTTAATCGCCACTTGGAACGCGTTGTAGCTGTCGCGTCCACCGCTCGTCTTGTAATCGATTTCCGCAAAGCGTCCTCCGAACTGCCGCGTGGTGCCCCCCGTCGTCGGGTTCACGGCTGTGATCAGGTTGGTGATAGAACGCAAGAAAAGATTACGACCCTGGCTACCGACATAGGCCAGGGTGACGACCGTATTCATCGGCAATTGCTGCTGTACGGAAAACGAGTAAGAGTAGACCTTCTCGGGGATCTGATAGCCGGGAGCATAGGCGCGCGGCTGGTAGCCGAGCGTCGGACTGTTGATGTTGTACGTAGCCGTTGCCGCGGGTATGTTGTACGGGAAAACCAACGGAAGGCCAGGTGCAGAGGCAGTCCGGTTAAAACTGATGCGATCGTTGGCTTCCGGCTGCAACTGGTCCTCAGTCTGGCCAGGTCCGTAGTAAATACCGCCGCCTACACGCAACACGGTCTTGTTGTTCGCGGCTTCGGGAGACCAGGTCAGACCAATGCGCGGCCCGAAATTTAGACCGGAGCTGTTATACCAGTCGCCTTTGAAGCTCGGAAAGATCGTGCCAGCCGGGATGCTGAAGAACACATTCTTATTGCGATCTTCCGACAGCACGCTGTAATACTCGTAGCGAAGGCCATAATTTAGGGTCAGGTTTGGACGAAGCCGCCACTCATCCTGCGCATAGCCGATGTAGTAGGTCTGATGCATCTCAGCTACACCGGAAAGACCCGTAAAAGGACTCAGCGCGCTCAGGTCGCCGTTGAATTGAACTTGAGCTGGCGTGTTGAGCAAAAACTGGTCGACCGAGTTGTAGCTGTAAGTGGTGCCTCCCAGCTGATCGTTGTACAGGGTTATGGGGCGGAACTCAACACCAAACTTCATGGAGTGATTCCCTCTCAACCACGAAAGATTGTCGATGCCGGAAAGGCTGTAGTTCGTGTAAGGAGCACCGCGGCCATTGAAGGAGCTGGACAGGCGGATCAGGCCGCTCGGTGTCGCAATCGCGTTATTGCCGGTTTGGCCCGCTATGCCGGTGAGCGCAACACCGCCAGAAAGGTTTACGGTCGTGCCATTAAGGTCTACGCCCGGGCTAGGTCCGGGAACGCCGGCCACACGCTCCTTCACCGCATTCACTCCGAACTTAGCCTCGTTGACGATCGTGGGCGTCAGGGTAGAACTGAGGGTGATGACGCCGTTCTGGGGCGTTACCGATTGCACGTACTGGCTCAGCGTAGAGTTTTGTGTTTGTGACGAGGAGCCTTGATCGCGGAAATAGCGAAGGTAGAGCCGGTGCTTGTCGCTGATGTTGTAGTCGAGACGGAAACCGCCATAGTCTTCGTCAATGGAGCCGGGACCGAGCACGATCACCTGATCGAGCAGCGGATTCGTTGTACGGAATTGACCGCGAGGGAAGGAGTTCACCAGTGCGGCATACGAAGGATTGAAGTTGGCGTTCAGTGCCGGGTTCAGCGCCCGACTCCGGGCTACATCGCTCAACGTACTCTCATTGAACGGGCTGGTCGTGCGCTGCCGCAGACCTTCGTAGCTGGCGAAGAAGAACAGCTTGTCCTTCTTGATCGGGCCACCCAGAGAGCCGCCGAACTGATTTAGACGTAGCTTATCTTTCTGATTCTGGTAGGTGAAGAAGTTTCGCGCGTCCATATAATCGTTGCGCAAATACTCGAATGCAGCGCCATGGAATTCGTTGCTGCCGGACTTCGTCACAACGCTAATCTGGCCCCCGGTGCCCGTGCCATACTCGGCGGGATAGTTGCTGCTATCCACTCGGAACTCCTGGATGTTCTCCAGGCTATTCTGCAAGCGGAAGTTTGAAGTGGTTTCCCCATTCAGATTTCCTGGCGAAGCGTCAATGATGGATGAAGCTTCTACGCCGTCATATCGAATGATGTTTTGCTGATTCGAGCGGCCACTAAAACGAATGTTGTCGTATGTACCCTGGCCACTGTTCACAGCGCCTGGCGTTAAAAGGTAAAGCTGGGATACTTGCCGTCCATTCAGGGGCAAGTTAGCCACTTCGCGGCCCGTAACGTTTACGCCGATCTTGGCACTGCTCTGATCGAGAGCCTCAACCGCGCCGCCCTCAACCGTCACCACTGAGGATGTCGCATTCACGGAGAGATCGACGTTGCGCCGAAGTTCCTGACCTACCTGCAGCTCGAGTCCCTTTACCTCACTGTCCGCAAAACCGGACTGCGTCACCTTTAACGTGTAGGTGGATGGGGCAAGGTTAACGGCCGTGTAGTTGCCATCCGTGTTAGTAGTAATCGTCTGTGTAACGCTGGTTTTCTCATCAGTGACCGTCACACTGGCGCCCGAAACGGCGCCTCCCGACTGATCGCTCACTGTACCGCTGATTCGTCCTGTACTGGTTTGGCCAGAAGCAAAACAGGACAGCAAGACAAGTGCGCCACAAAGCACAAGTATTCTCAAATTTACAATCCCCCCGGTAATTAAGACTAGTAATTCCTGTATTTCCAATTAATTACGAGAATGTGAATATCTGGGAACGGCAAATTTTCGCCCTTGCACTTTGGTTATGCGGATCACACGGGAACCGGAAAAGTTTTCACGCCCCATGATCCTTGTAACTCGTTGTCCCCAAAAGGTTTTGCGCCTGCCCTCCTCGTTCGGCAGCAAATTTTACTGGCTAAGTGCATCGGCTCGACTCTTATATTCAGGTCGTTCTTACCCGTTCATTCCACTTAGCCATGCGTCCTCAAACACTCTCCAGCCGGCCCAAACGTACCGGCAGCAATAAGGCGGCACACAGCCTTACCGACCGGCTCCAACAATTGCTCATCGGGCAATCGGAGGCTATCGAGACCATCGTCCCCTTTGTTCAAATGCACCAAGCGGGACTGTCGCCGGAAGGACGACCAATTGGAGTGGTCCTGCTTCTAGGGCCTACCGGCACGGGTAAGACGCGCACGGTAGAGGCCCTTGCAGAGGTATTGCACGGCAGCGCGAAGAACATGTTGAAGGTGGACTGCGGCGAGTTTCAGATGGAGCACGAAGTCGCTAAATTGCTCGGCGCGCCTCCTGGATACCTGGGCCATCGTGAGACACAACCGATGCTGAACCAATCGAAGTTGGCCGCTGTCACTAGCGACTCCAGTGACATCTCCATCGTCCTATTCGATGAGATCGAAAAGGCAGCTCCTTCCCTCAATCGCATGTTGTTAGGCATTCTCGACAAAGCCACGCTTCGGCTAGGCGATAACTCGACCGTGAATTTCGAACGCTCGCTCATCTTCCTCACCAGCAACCTGGGTGCGAGATCGATGGCCAAGATGATCAAGCCCGACTTCGGCTTAGAAGCGATGCTGCCGCCAGGAACTTTACAAAGCGGCAAGAACATGCAGAACGTCGGTATGAGCGCCGTCCGGCAAAAGTTCTCGCCTGAGTTTGTGAACCGGATTGATGCCGTTGTCACCTACAAGCCGCTGGATCGCTCGTCGTGTGAGGTGATCCTCGATCAGATCCTGGCAAGCTACGGAGAGCTCGTGAAGACTCGGCTTGGTCCGGCCGCTTTTGAGATGCAATGCACAACGGGTGCGAGGAAACTATTGCTGGACACGGGTGTGAGTATCGATTTCGGCGCTCGCGAATTGCGTCGGACAGTGCAGCGGAACTTTATGCAACCGCTAGCGGCTCTTGTAGCGCAAGGCGAAATTCCGCCTGCCGCTACAGTGATCCTGGACGCGCGAGGCGGCGAGTTCACTATTCTTCTGCGCCAGTAGCGCGAAAACACGCGCTGCGCGATAGGTCAGGGAACCACTAACGTTTCGGCTGCAATTGTGCGGCCGGCGGCCTGCAGGGAGAGATTCAACTCGGTCCCGACAGGCCGCTCTACCACCACTACACTCCCCAGGCGCAAGTCGTCAGCGCCAAGAATCACCTGTTGTTCTACCTTCTTTGTTCGAATGCGAAGAAGGCCGCTCGAGGCAAGTTGAGCATCCAGCGACGTGCGATCCCAACTGATGCGGAGTTGATCGTCCTCCTGCCTCGCAGTGAGATGAACGGCTCGATGGTTGGAGCCAACCGACGCCAGCAGCGCATCCACTGGCAGATTGCCCCGCAGCATCGCGATCATCAGGACACCTGCCGCCAAAATGCCTCCAGTAATTGCAGCCGGCGCTTCCCAACGGCGACCTTGAGAAAGAACCGGCGAAACAGCCGCAGCGCGCGGGGGCGGCACCTCTACTTCTGGCAGAGCCCGCAACTTACTTTCATCGAACTCGAACTCCGCTATGGACGGATCCACAGGCAGTTGGCCATGTGCAGCGATGAAGAAGTTTGAGCGCAGCTGTCCCGACTTCCCGCCCACTAGCATCAGGACATACAGAGGCCCCGAAAACTCATTGGACAGTAGAGTGCGGTCTGCCAACGAAGGACGCATGGCCCCGGGCCGCAGATGAGTGCGAAACATGCCCAGAGCCACGGTTTTCGGATCGCGAGTACGCCAGCGGACCTCGGCAAACCGATCCAGCTGACTCGGATTCAACATGAACGTGAGGCCGTCGCTCGCGTCCCTGTCGATAAATTCGATGTCTTCGATCCGTAAAGTCGCCGAGTAGCTGTTGGGCAGACTCCCAATTAATACGCCACCCACCTCAACGCCCTCGTGCTCTTTGCGCGCTACCCACTCACGGATACGGCCAACAAGATCGAAACGGAACTCCAGCGCGTACAGCGAACGGTCTGAGCCCCAGCGTATAAAAAGTGGTGACTCCGCAGATGTCGAGTCGGCCGAATCCATTCCTTAGTGGGCGACAGCGGCACACACCAGGTCGCGTAAATGCTGCAGACCCGCGGCCACATCCGTTCCAAGATGCACTCGCAAAGCCCGGCGCTTTCGTTCCGCCAGAACCTGGAAATCGCCCCTCGCCTGCGCCGCTTTCACTACACCAAATGTATACTTCTGTCCCGGCACAGGCAGATCGGCAGATTCGTCGCAGGTAATTTGCAGGAACACTCCCGAATTCGGACCACCCTTATAAGCTTGCCCGGTGCTATGCAAAAAGCGCGGGCCGAAACCGAGCACGGTCGCCACGTTCTTGGATTCGATTACTGCCTTCCGCATCTCCTGCAACACCGCCTCATACTCCGGGAACATGGGGATGTACGCGAGCAAACCGAAATAGTCGCCAGCCCCGATGCGGTCCAGATGCCGCCGTATCGTAGAGCCCACGCTGCGGCCATTGTTCACCTCCAATAGCGCGCTGGCGTTCGACGCATCGGTGAACAGCTCCAATCCGTCGCCTTCAAGCATCGGCTTCTCAGCCGGCAGCGAGCCATCGCGTTCGAAGGCCGTGGTCAACTCGCGCGTCACTACCTTGCTCGCCTCGACATCTGGCTGATTAAATGCATCAATCCCGATGATGGAGCCGGCCACTGCCGTTGCAATCTCCCACTGGAACATCACCTGCCCAAGGTCGTCGAGACTGTCTAACACAATCCGCACGACAGGCTGGCCAGCCTTCTCCAGGGCACTCACCAGAGCCGTGTTCTCCTTGTCATCGTCACCGGCGAAACGGATGTGTGCAAATACGCGATCCCTACCATAATCTTCCGGATCCACGTGCGGCTCGCGGTCAACAGGAATTAGCCCTCGGCCTTCTTTACCCGTCGATTCAGCCAGCAATTGCTCTAACCACGCACCCAGATCGTAAATCGACTCGGAAGCGATCAGGGTCACCTTGTCGCGCCCAAAACTGGCCGCGGCAACTCCCAGAAACAATCCCAACTGCACGCCCGGGTTCTTGCCGGCATCGTCGTTACGGCACGCCTCTACCATCTTCGCCGTGTTGCGCAGAAACAGTTCGGTATCGAGGCCCGCAGCTGCGTGCGGCACCATGCCGAAATCCGAGAGCGCTGAATATCGACCGCCGATACTGGGCATGCCCTTATACACGCGACGGAAGCCGAGTTGCGCAGCCACACCCTCGAGCTTGGAGCCCGGATCGGTGATCGCAATGAAATGGTGCCCGGCGCGATCGCCCACCACCTTCTTGGTCTCCTCGTAAAAATATTGCTGGTAAATGTTGGGCTCGAGCGTCGTGCCGGACTTGCTCGAAACACAAAACAGCGTGCGGGCCGGATCTATCTTGTCCCGAATGCTCTTGATCTGCACCGGATCGGTCGAATCAAGCACCAGCAAATGCGGAAAGCCCTGCTGCTGCCCATAAGTGACGCTGAACACTTCCGGCGCTAAACTCGATCCGCCCATTCCCAACAGCAGAATGTGACGGAATCCGTCCTCCCTCACCTCTTCCGCAAGGGCCTTGAATTTGGCGATGTCCTGCAATTGCTGGTCGACAATGTCGAGCCATCCCAGCCACTTGCTCTCGTCCTTGTTTGTCCACAGCGAAGCATCTTTGGCCCAGAGCTTGCCAACCTTGCCTTCCTTTTGCCAACTCTGGCGTGCGTCGCCGATTGAGTGCTCAATCGCAGGCGGAAGAGCGAATGTAATGCTGCCGGCCTCAGCGGCGGCGAAAGTCTTAGCGGAACTCATTCTGTTCGAATCCTTTCACTTTGTTAAGGCGGCGCACGTGGCGTTCCTCGCCGCTGAACTTGGACTGGAGAAAAGCTTCGGTAGCCTCTTGAGCCGTCAAAGGCCCGATAATGCGAGCACCCAACACCAGGACGTTCATGTCGTCGTGCTCTACGCCCTGATGAGCCGAGTAATGATCGTGGCACATTGCGGCACGTATGCCTTTAAACTTGTTGGCGGCTACCGACACACCGACCCCGCTGCCACAAACTAAAATCCCACGCTCGGCTACGCCCTCGCGAATATCGCGTGCCACCATTTCGGCATAGTCTGGATAATCGTCAGGCTTTCCCGGCTCGAACGTGCCAACATCATGCACGGTATGGCCAAGTCCCTCGACGGTCTTGATCAGCATTGTTTTCATGTCATAACCGGCATGGTCGGCACCGATGGAGATTTTCATAGCAGATAGACACTGAATCCAGTGACCGTTTGGTGTGATTTCATTAAGAGTACGACGGTATAGATGCGATTGAGAGCCTTTTCAGCCTCGGCAAAATTCACGAGAGATCACCATTTGAACCCCTCGCCAGTACCAACGTGGCGTTCAGCCCTCCGAAGGCGAACGTATTGGAAAGTGCATACTCGAACGCAGCCGGGCGCGCTTGCTCGACCACTAGATTGAGTGGACACATCGGGTCCGCTCCTAAGTAATGTAAGGTAGGCGGCAAGATTTGGTGCTCGAGAGCCAGCAAAGTAGCAAGCGCCTCAATAGCGCCCGCCGCGCCTAGCGTGTGTCCATGTGTCGATTTCGTCGAGCTGACCCATACTCGCTCAGTTTGCGCACCGAAGGTGAGCCGGATGGCCTCTGATTCTGTGCTGTCGTTGCTGAGGGTACCAGTGCCGTGGGCATTGATGTAGCCAACCTGCTCTGGTACAAGCCCGGCATCCTTTAACGCCCAAGCCATCGATTTGTATGGACCTACAGAAGCCGGTTGCGTGATGTGGTGCGCATCCGCACTACAGGCAAAGCCTTTCACTTCTGCGAATATCGAGGCTCCTCGCGCGCGGGCGTAATCCCAATTCTCCAGCACCAGCATCGCTCCGCCCTCGCCCAGGCTCAGTCCCCTGCGGCCTGCAGAGAAGGGGCGGCAGGGCTCCGGCGCCACTACCCTCATTGCCTCCCAGGCGCGCAGCAGTCCCTCCGAGAATACGGCTTCGCTTCCACCTGCAATAGCAGCGGTCACCATCCCGCTGCGAATCATCTGAAATGCTTGTCCGAGGGCGTGGTTCGACGACGAGCAAGCCGTCGAAACGGTATAAGAGGGGCCCTGCAACCCAAACTCCAACGAGATCTGGCTGGCTGCGGCATTTGCCATTGTGCGCGGAATGGTGAGCGGAGAAACGCGCGGATTATTCTCGCGGTAAAGCTTGCGATAGCCTTCTTCCTCGCTAAACTGGCCACCCACGCTCGTTCCAGTGATCACGGCAACTTGATCGCTCAGATCTGTCAATGGCAGTCCACTCTCGGCAACAGCCTGTCGCGCTGCGACCACCGCGAGCTGGGCAAAACGTTCCAGCAGCAACTGGCTCTTCTCGTCAAAATGCTGCCCAGGGTCGAAGGAAAGGGCCTGCGCTCCCACCGGAAACTTATAGGGCGGAGACCCCGGATCGGCAAGTGGCACGATTGCGCTTTCTCCCCGGCTCAACAGTTTCCAGAACTCGCCCACATTGTCGGCCCCAGCGCAGACAATGCCGCGACCCGTCACGGCTACACGATTCATTTAGTCCAACGCGTCGGCGTTTCAGGCAGCCCCGTCGGCAGTGGCAGCTTTCGCTTTCATACTCAGCAATGCGCGCACCCCTTCTACAGTCTCCCGAACACTTCGCAGGTTCTGGACGCCATCGTCGGGGATCTCAATCTGAAATTCCGTCTCCAACGCGAACACGATATTGATCCCATCGAGGGAATCGATCTTCAGTTCCTCAAAAGTGCTGTCTACGGAGATGGAGTTTTCCGGAATACGCTGCGTCTTCGCGATCACGCTGATCACGTGCCGGCTCAGTGCGTCTTCCAAAGTAGGCGCGGGCATGTAAACGCCCTCATCATATCGTCAGCGTCGGAACAACAGGCGACGGCAAAGCCTAACTGGTCACAACGCGTATGTTGGCAGGCTTTACGGCAAGCCATCGATCACGGTTCCGAATGAGCCGTACAGTGGGGAAACCGAGAGTGGCCGCGCCACACAGGGCTGCAAGGGCAAATGTGGATGGCTCCGGTACTGGAGCCCCAGCAAACATCTCGTCGATTACATAGCTGACCGGGCTATATCGGTGCGGCGTGATGTACAAATAGCCCGGGCCTGTGAGCACCAGATTGGCGGAGACGTCGCAGGGAGGTTGAGGCGTTGGAAATCCGGTCCCACAGAACTCGGGCCTGGCGTTTAGTACCCCGGAGCCTTGAGCAGAGAACGTGTAGGTCTGACTGTCCGCATTCGGGGGAGCACAAAAGTGGCCGCTGTGGTAACGGCGAACGACCCGCTAACGAAGTCGGTGGCCCCTGTAATGCCGCCGAAATCCACGCTGGCGAACCCGTCCGCCCCAGCAACTGACACTGTGAAGTCCAAAGGGACCGTTTGACCTTCTGCAAACAAGGTAAGAGTGTTTCCACTCAGGCCGCGCGAAACGGAGAAACCTGGTCCCGATGCCGTTACTCCGATTGACACGCCGAGATTGTTCTCGGCCGACACCGAGGTCGCGGTGTAGGTGTAAATGGTATCCGCCGCAAGCTCTTGGCCAAGAAAGCAGAGCGCAAAACAAAGAAGCAGACGTGGCAGCAATGTAGTGTCTCCCCTGGGCGTCGCAAGTGTGCTTAAACCGTAAACGCCCGCGAAAATTCTAGAGCAGCTACATAGTGGACTCAAGAGCTGCTTTCGCGGCGACTTCCTTGGCCGTTGATTCGCGAAAATCTTGTGTAGCCTACTTCCCGCGCCAATCATCTCTCGGGGCGTATGCCCGAACTAAAAGAAGGCGATGTTGCGCCTGAAATCTCTCTCTCCACTGACTCCGGCGCTCCTTTTACACTCTCGTCGCTGCACGGTAAGAACGTAGTGCTTTACTTCTACCCGAAAGCAGATACGCCCGGCTGCACAAAGGAGGCATGCGCCTTCCGCGACACTTCAAAAAAGTTCAGCGCGGCCAACACGGTAATCGTTGGCGTCTCGCCTGACGGCTCGACAGCGCAAGCCAAGTTTAAGGACAAATTCGAGTTGCCGTTCTCGCTCTTGGCCGATACCGACCACAAAGCAGCCGAAGATTACGGCGTGTGGAAGGAGAAGAGTATGTACGGCAAGAAGTACATGGGTGTCGACCGTACAACATTCGTGATCGATCCGGAGGGTCACATTAAAAAGGTCTTTCCTAAGGTAAAGGTCGATGGGCACGCGGAAGAGGTGCTGGCGGCCATCGCCTAAGCGTAATCGGAAATGCCGGCGAAGAACGCCAGCTCGGCAGTCGCCATCTTTACGGCTGCTGCCTCTGCAAGAAAGCAACGTATGAGTAATCCTTCACTTCGAATTGGCTTCGGCGAGTACGATCGGACAAGAGTGATGCTCGATGGCACCGTGAAAATCGACGGTGTCGATGCTCGCTATCAAAGCAGTCGGATCGTGACGGAAATTTTCGAGTTGATGATCCGAGATCGCGCTTTCGGGGTGGCCGAGCTCGGACTATCCTACTTTCTGCGGACAATGGATTTTGATGATCCGCCATTCCGCGCTTTGCCGGTATTTCCGAACCGCTGTTTTCGGCATTCGGCAATCTACATCAATACACACAGCGGCATCGACAAGCCGAAAGATCTTGCCGGCAAGACCATTGGAGAGTTTGCCATGTACGGACACGACGCAGGCGTGTGGCCCAAAGGCATTCTGTCGGATGAATTCGGGGTTACTCCGGATCAATGCCGCTGGATCATCGGTGCTCTCGACTGGCCATTGAAGCCCATCGATTTCGTCCCGCAGCCGCATCCCGAGGGTGTGGATATCAGCACGGCTCCACAGAGCGCAGACTTGGGCGCCATGCTCGAAGCTGGAGAAATCGATGCGCTGATCGCAGCCGATGTACCCAAGTGTTTCCTCCAGAAATCCCCTCATGTGGCGCGCTTGTTTCCTGACTACGTTGCTACGGAACGGGACTACTTCCAACGTACGGGCGTGTTCCCTATCATGCACACCGTTGTGATAACGAATGAACTCGCTAGCGATCAGCCGGACATCGTGAAAGCGGTTTACAAAGGTTTCTGTGACGCCAAGGACCTGATCCGCGAACAATACGGAAAAGGGCTCGTTTTTAACAATATGTCGACGATGATGCCGTGGTTCTCAAAGCTTATAGAGGAGGACCTCGCGCTGCTCGGCGAAGACTGGTGGCCATACGGATTCAAGGCAAACCGGAAAGCAGTGGACACGTTCCTCCGCTACCACTTCGAGCAAGGCTTGTCGAAGCGCCGCCTCCTACCTGAGGACATATTTGTTCCCTCACTGCTCGAGACGTAATGTCATAAGTGAAGCCAGTAGTTCTTTGCGCGGCGTAGCGATGCCCTCGATTCTCGAGTTCTGACGGACAGGCATGAGTGACACGCGCCGCTATCCTTCGCGGCCTTTCCTTGGCGTTGGCGCGCTGCTATTCGATCCTGAAAACCGCATCCTGTTAGTCCAACGCGGCAAACCACCCTTTGAGGGTTGGTGGGCACTTCCTGGCGGTATCGTGGAGGCAGGCGAGCGTCTCGAGGATGCGATCGTCCGTGAGATGCAGGAGGAGACCGGTCTCCAGGTCGAAGCAGAAGCAATTGCAACCGTGTTCGAGCGCATCATCGCAGATCCCGATCATGCCTCGGGATGCGAGTATCATTACGTGCTGGTGGACTTTTACTGTCGCGCTATAGGCGGCGCCCTGCAGCCCGCGACTGACGTAAGCGACGCACGCTGGTGGAGCTTGGAGGAGCTCGAAAACCTGCCGGTGACGGCGGGCACGCTCGATGTGGTTCGCGCTTGCCTCACACACCGGACCACCTGTACATACGTGACTCGCCCGTAAGAACAATGACCTTTACGAGTAGTGCGCTGCTGCAGTTCGACGAGCTGATTGCGCTTGTCGCCGAATACGCTGGTAGCGTCGAGGGTCGGGCCCGCGTCTCAGCGCTTGAACCGGGGAGCGACCGCGAACATATAGAGCGCGATCTCGCGGAAGCCGGTGAAGCCATTCACTACCGGCGTGAAGCGGGCAGCACCACCACCCTCATCCACTTCGATCGCCTGCGCCATGTTGGACAGAGTCTCGAAGTATTGGGAGTGGCAGGTACACGACTAGATGGCACTGAGATTCTCGACCTGTTTCGTACCTTCGAGTTCTCCGCCGAAGTGCGCAGCCTCCTGGCGGCTGTCGCGGATTCCTATCCGCGGCTGGCGGCACACGGTCGGGTACTGGCCGACTTAATGCCGGTGGTCCGTCGCTGGAATCATGCCTTTGCGCCGGATGGGTCGCTCGAAGATGAGGCTAGCCCGGACTTGCGCCGCATTCGTCGCGAAATGGAGCGGCAAAAGCGCACCATCCAAGAGTCTTTACAGCGCTTCATGCGTGCCCATCGCGAGGACGGTTCTTTGCAGGATGCGTTGATCACGGTTCGCGACGATCGCTACGTCGTCCCCGTTGTAGCCGGCCAGAAAGGGCGCGTCGATGGCGTTGTGCATGGTGCTAGCGGCAGCGGTCGGACCCTATTCGTGGAGCCGTTGGAAACCATCGGCTTGAACAACGAACTGGTTGAGCTTCGCGACGCCGAAACACGCGAGATCGAGCGAATCCTGCTGGCCATCACGGACGAACTGCGCGGGCAAGTCGAGGAGATTAGGCAGACAGCCGAGAGCTTGGCGCATCTGGATGTTGTCTTTGCCAAGGCAGGTTTCGCACACGCCTGGGATGCGGTGATTCCCGTCCTGGGGCGCGACGCTGGCCCACGCCGCCTCGTGCTCAAAAAGGCGCGCCATCCATTGGTTCAGCGAGTTCTGCGCAAGGCTGGCCGGCGCATTGTGCCCCTGAGCTTTTCGCTCGACGAACAACGCCGCTGTCTACTGATCAGCGGACCTAACACGGGCGGGAAAACAGTCACACTCAAGACGGCAGGACTCTTGGCGCTAATGGCACATGCCGGACTGCCAGTGACTTGCGAAGAGGCCGAGTTCCCACTGCTTGATGACGTATTGGCGGACATCGGCGACCAGCAGTCCATTGAAGAGAGCTTGAGCAGCTTCTCCGGACACCTGCTGCACGTAAAGGCTATGCTCGAGTCCGTAACTCCCAATGGTTTGGTGCTGCTGGATGAGTTGGGCCGCGCAACGGATCCCGAGGAGGGCGGCGCCTTGGGCGTGGCTATTCTTGATGAGTTCCGCAAGTCCGGAGCCTTCTGCCTTGCTTCGACGCACCTCATGCCTCTCAAGCTGTACGGCTCACGCACAGAAAGCGTTTTGAACGCTTCGATGGGTTTCGACGATCACACCTTGCTGCCCACGTATGAGCTCCGTATCGGACTGCCGGGTAAATCGGCAGGCTTAGCAATCGCAACCCGCCTGGAGATGCCGCCGCAGTTGTTGGAACTTGCGCGCACCGTGCTGCCCAGCCTTCAGGCTGATTTTGAAGAGCTCCTGGCAAACCTGCATCGCGAACTGGAAGCCTCGGAACGCAACGCACGCGAACTGGCGGGGGCAACCGCCGAGATGAAGCGCCGCACAGCAGAGCTGGAAGCGCAGTGGACGCGGCGAGAATCGCAGCGGCAGCGCGAATGGGCACGCAAAACCGAAGAGCTCATTGCGGACTTTGAAACGCGCGCCATGTTGACCGTCGAGCGCGTGCAAGAGGCAACCGAAGACCGCAAGGCTGCAGAGCAGGCTAGGCGCATGCTCTCCCAAACTCGTCGCGAGTTTCATAACGAAGCCGAGACAGTGTTGCAGCCACCGCCCGATGCACCACGTGTGGAGTCTCGGCCGGAACCGCCTGTGATCGCACCGGGCGCACGCGTACGTCTGCGCGATGTGCGCGAACCAGCCACGGTGCGGCGCATCCTGAAAAACGGAATCCTGGAAGTAGAGGCGGGCCTCCTGCGTATGCAGGTGCAGCCCGAAGATGTGCGCGAAGTGCTGCCGTCCACAACCGGCGCTTCACGCGCGCTGCCTTCGAATGTACGCGTTACCACCGGTCCGCGCTGGGACGTGTCCTATCGCGAACTCAACCTGATCGGCCAGCGTGCCGATGAAGCCACGGAAGCGCTAGACAAGTTCTTGGATTCGGCCGCGCTTGCTTCCGTGGATCGCGTGCGCATCGTGCACGGGCATGGCATGGGCGTCTTGCGCCGCGCCGTTGCCGATACGCTTTCTTCTAACCCGCATGTACAGCGCTTCTACGCCGCGACTCCGGCCGAAGGTGGCACCGGAGCTACGATTGCAGAGCTTCGCGCGTGAACTCTATCTTCGCGTAGATCTCACGAATGGGAAGGAGAACATCAAGGCTGGCAAGCGGGACGTCGCCATTCATGTCGTAATACTCCCGCATTGTCCAGAACGAATCGCCGCGCACATGTTGTTCGACGTAAATCTCGTCCTGCGCCACAATCAGATACTCGCGGAAGCTTGGAATTGTGCGGTACGCCTTGAATTTATTTCCATGAACGAAATCCTCAGTTGTGGGCGACTGCACCTCGACGATCAAGAGCGGGTTCAATAACGATCCGCGGTCAAACTGCTCCGGATCGCAAGACACAGTGACGTCCGGATGAAGATACGATCGCAGAACTCTTACCCGCAGATCGCCCCCGCGCACGATGCACGCTCGCTCCCGAAGCAGATTATGCAGCACTGCTCCCAAGTTCATCACGATCGCGCCATGCGCGGGAGTCGCCGCCTCCACCTCAAACACATCGCCATCGTGATACTCCCAACGACGCCCGTCGGGATCGTCATCATCCATTCGCAAATATTCATCGAGCGGAACACGAAGCACAGGTGATGTCGCCATACGCCTACCATCGAGTCTATCGGCAAACCGCTATACTTCGTTCACCATGACCAGCCGCCTGCTGTTGTTTGCTGTCTTTCTATGCCTCGCGCTTGCTGCGCAGCAGGCAAAATGGTCCTACCCCGATGCGCCACGCGGACCGGTGGTCGATACGTATCACGGCGTCAAGGTCGCTGACCCGTATCGCTGGCTTGAAGATCCGGACTCGCCTCAAACCCGCAAGTGGATTGCTGCGGAGAACGCTCTCTTTGAAAGCTATTTGGAAGGCATGGCCGGACGCGAAGCAATCGCCGATCACCTGCGGCTACTCTATGCCGCACCCCGCAATCCGACGGACGGCTTCGAAGAGCATGGAGGCCGCTACTTCTATCTTCGGCGGCAGGCGGGTCAGAATCAGGCCGTTTTGTACTGGAAGCGGTCTCGAACGGCTGAGCCGGAAATCCTGCTCGATCCCAACAAGCTGGCTGCAGACGGCACGGCGGCGTTAGTCACCTGGTCGGTAAGCCATGGCGGAAACATGTTGGCTTACGGTGTTGCCCACGCCGGATCCGACTGGCAGGAGGTCCGCTTCCGCCAGGTCGATGACGGCCACGATCGTCCCGACGTTCTGCATTGGATCAAGAACTCGGCGCCAACTTGGGCTGCGGGGGATGCGGCCGTGTACTACTCGCGCTTCCCGGAGCCCCCCGCTGGCCAGGTGCTCACCACTGTCAATCGCAACGAGCAGACAATGCTGCACCACGTGGGCACGAATCAGTCCGCCGACACCTTGATCTATAAGCGTCCCGACCATCCCGAATGGCGTCTTAGCCCGCAAGTGAGCCGCGATGGGCGCTATCTCATAATTGCCTTGAACGAAGGTACACGGCGCGAGAACATGCTGGTTTACCGCGCGGAGGCCGCAGGTCCGAACCACGGCGCGGAGCCTGCACTTCAACCGCTAATCGGGCATTTCGAAGCCGAATACTCGTTCCTGGGCAACGCCGACCACCGTCTGCTCTTTGAGACCACCGACCAAGCGCCAAAGGGACGCGTCATCTGCCTGGACGCTGGGAAATCCGGCGCACAGCCGGACGAAGTCGTCGCCGAGGCCGACGGTGTAATACGCGACGCCGCTCTGGCCAAAGATCAACTGCTGCTCACCTACGAAAAGGACGTTCTTTCCACTCTTAAGAGCTTCGAGCTGAATGGGAAGCTTGCGGGCATTGCGCCGCTGCCGGGCAAGGGCACGGCAGGGTGGACCACGGAGATAGGCACCCACGGCGAGCTGTACTTCTGGTTCAACGACTTCGCACAACCGACGCGGCTATATGCTTGGCAGCCGGGCACGCAAACGTCTCAGCCCTTTGAAAAGCTCGACATGCCTTTCGATCCCAGCCGTTTTGAAACGCGTCAGGTGTTCTATAAGAGCAAAGATGGCACCAAAGTGCCGATGTTCCTAGCCGGGCTGCGCGGCTTTAAAGCCTCGTCGGATACACCTTGCCTGCTCTACGCCTATGGTGGATTCAACATCTCGCTCCAACCCGTATTCTCGCCCCTTTATCTGACCTGGATTCAGCACGGAGGCATCGTCGCGCAGCCTAACTTGCGTGGCGGCGGAGAGTATGGCGAAGCATGGCACCAGGCCGGCATGAAAGAGCACAAGCAGAATGTATTCGACGATTTCGAGTCAGCGGCGCGCTGGTTGATCGCTAACGGCTATACGTCGACGCCCAAGCTGGCCATCAACGGTGCCAGCAATGGTGGGCTACTCATCGGCGCAGCCCTCAACCAGCATCCTGATCTCTACGGCGCAGCCATCGCCGACGTCGGCGTTATGGATATGCTGCGCTTTCAAAAGTTCACCATCGGCGCCGGCTGGGTCGCCGATTTTGGTTCCTCAGACAATGCCGCGGATTTCCCCGTCCTGCGCGCTTACTCGCCGCTTCACAACATCCACGAAGGTGGGCACTATCCACCTACGCTAATACGGACCGCCGATCACGACGACCGCGTCGTCCCCGGACACAGCTTCAAATACGCGGCCGCGCTGCAACACTCACAAGGGGCACCGAATCCGGTTCTGATCCGCATCGAAACCAAAGCCGGCCACGGCGGCGGCAAGCCCGTCAGCAAACAAGTGCAAGATGCCGAGGAGGCACTCACGTTCCTGCGTAAGTCGATGAAGCTGAATTGGTGAAACGGCGATGCTGTTGAAAAACTCGGCCAGTGTCCAGGTACGCCATGACACGACCGCAAATCCGAAAACGGCCGCGGAGGCGTCCGTGAGGCGCTTGCTGATCGACGGCTGCTTATAGTCACTTAGAGCGTCTCGACACCGGTCGAATCAGCTCTGTTGACGCACTTCCTGGAAAACGATCGTGTAGCCGTCGGGATCTTCGGCGCTGAAGAGCTTGAGCCCATATGGCGCCACTTTCGGAGGTTTGGCCTTCAAACCTCGACCTGTGAGTTCCCGATATGCAAGCTCTACATCAGAGCAACCGATGTAGAACACTGTGTCTTTGGATCTCTTCTGGGGAGCCTGGACCGGTCGCTCGTTCGAGTCGTACTGAGTATTCAGCATGATCTCGGCCTCGCCAAAAGCGAAGCCACATCCAGTGAGAAAACCGACCCTCTGCCGTCTCGACCTCAGGCGATGCCGAGACAACGATGAACCCAAGCACGTCTCGATAGAACGCGAGCGAGGTTGGCATGTCGAAAACGCCGATCAGTGTGGTCAATCCTAGCGGCGAAAAAGCCATTGTTTCCTCCGGCCTCTCATTATCGGGCAGCTGTGCACCCAATTAGCGCTGTCGCAACTCGCCTACTTATCGAACGACAGTTTTTCAACGGCATCCATCCCTTAGGCTCGAACACCGGCCCCCAACGCCAGCTTCTCCAGATGCTTGGCCAGTATGTCGACTTCTACATTGGCCCAGTCACCTGCTCTCCGCCCGCGCAGCGCGGTATGCGTCCATGTATGCGGAATAATCGTAAACGAGACACGCTCACCCGCGATGCGGGCCACGGTCAGGCTGATTCCGTCGACAGCCACGGACCCCTTCTCCACAACGTAGCGTGCCAGCTCCAGCGGTAACGCAACTTCTAACCACCAGTTGCCATCCCCGAGCTCGTCGATGGCAGCGACTTCCGCTGTCCCGTCCACATGCCCCAGCACGAAGTGCCCGTCCAGGCGACCGTTCGCCCGCAGAGGCCGCTCTAAGTTCACCGCCGCGCCCACACTCATCTGTCCGAGATTTGTACGGCGAAGCGTTTCGGGCGCTAGATCCGCTGTGAAGAAGTCTGAGCCCAGGGTTGTCGCCGTCAGACACGCGCCATTTACAGAGATGCTGGCCCCTACGGCCGTTCCCTCCAGCACAACTCGGCACGCCACAGTTACCATTGCGCCCGTTGCGTGATGGTCCAGCGATGAGACGCGCCCAACCTCTTCAATAATCCCAGTAAACACGCGTTCTCAGCCCTTCTTCAGGTAAGCCTCTACAGCAAACTCATCGGTCGAGATGGGCTGCAATGTCAACCGATGCAGTTGCAAGGCATCGGCCCGGCGCATCCGGCCTTGTCCGCCCGCGACCGGCAAGCTCTTCAACCCGCCCAGAATCTTCGGAGCATAGTAGAAACGAATCTTGTCAGCGATCTGGCCATCCAGGACTGCCCAGTTCACCTTGCTCCCCGCCTCCACCATTAACGACAAGTAGCGGTTTTGGCTCAGATGATTGATCACAGCCATCAGATCGGTCCGTCCAACGGCTCCGTCGGCGATCAACACCTTGGCTCCTGCCGCTTCTAGCGCCGCTCTCCGAGTCGGAGCCGCCGCTGACGTTCCCACCACCAACACATCACCCGCCGCGCTGCGCATCATCTTCGAATCCAAAGGGATCCGCAACTGGGAATCGAGCACGATCCGCAGGAGTGGGCGACTGCGCGGCAGACCAGACCGGTCCGTCAGGAGGCAATCGTCCTCTAGTACCGTACCCACCCCGGTCAAAATGGCGTCGGCGTGGTGACGCTCCCTCTGCACATCCGCCCGGGCGATCTCGCTCGTAATCCAGCCTGCCGCGCCAGGTGGATCCTCATGATCCTGCGGCGCAGCGATCTTGCCATCCAGGGTCAGGGCAGCTTTCACCGTCACCAACGGCCTCCCGTAGCGCATAAAGTGCAGAAAGGGCTCGTTCAGCTGCTCGGCAGTGGCTGTAGCCCTCGTATCCAGATCCACTGCGATGCCCGCCTCCTCCAACTTGCGCAGCCCGGAGCCGGAAACCTGCGGATTGGGGTCCTCCATCGCTGCCACCACCCGCGCTACTCCCGCCGCGATTACCGCCTTCGTGCATGGAGGCGTCCTGCCGTGGTGCGAGCACGGTTCCAACGTGACGTACATGGTCGCACCTCGCGCCCGTTCGCCCGCAGCCCGCAACGCAATCACTTCGGCGTGGTCGCGTCCGGCCCAACGGTGAAAACCGCGTCCCACCACTTCCCCATCGGCCACCACCACCGCCCCGACCGTTGGGTTGGGGCTGGTCTCCCCACGACCTTCCCTGGCTAGCTCCAGCGCCTCCGCCATAAAGCGATCGCCGGTATCAGTCAGCAAACCGGATTCCGTCATGGGCTCAATTAATCGAAGATCGACCGGACAAACTTGTCGGGCTCAAATGGCAGGAGGTCGTCAAGCTTTTCCCCCACGCCAACGTACCGTATCGGGAGGTTCAGCTCGCGTGCAATCGCCACTACGACCCCACCTTTCGCAGTCCCGTCCAGTTTGGTCAAAACGATGCCCGTAACACCCGAGGACTCGGTGAACTTTCGAGCCTGCTCCAGCCCGTTTTGCCCGGTTGTGGCGTCTAAAACCAGCCAGACCTCGTGGGGCGAGCCGGGCAGCACACGCGCGCAGGTACGCCGCATCTTGTCCAACTCCGCCATCAAATTGTCTTTGGTATGCAGCCGCCCCGCGGTATCCACAATGACGTAATCGACCCCGCTGGCCTTGGCTGCCTGCAGAGCATCGAAAACCACCGCGCTCGGATCCGCACCTGTGTTCTGCTTGATGAGCCGGACCTGCGCCCGTTGCGCCCACACCTCTAACTGCTCGATCGCCGCGGCCCGGAATGTGTCGGCCGCACACAGCAACACTCGACGCCCTTCTCCCAAAAAGCGATGCGCCAGTTTGCCCACCGTGGTGGTCTTTCCGGCCCCGTTGATCCCCACCAGCATCACTACTGCCGGCGGCGTTGCCACGCGATGGACCGGACGGTCGGCGGATTCCAGCACTTCCAATAGGTGGGTGCTGATCAGACCCCGTACTGCTTCTGCGTCGTTCGCCGGCTCCCGCCGCACCCGCTCCCGCAGCCGGTCGACAATCTCTTCTACTGTCTTAACCCCCAAATCCGCCGTGATTAGCGTATATTCCAGCTCTTCCAGAAGATCCGCATCGATCTCCCGGCGGCCCGCCATGACCTCCTCCAGGCGATCAGCGAGGCCTGCCCGCGTCTTCTCCACCCCAGCCCTCAGGCGGTCAAAGAGCGTTGGCTCGGTCGGTATGGTGCCAAAAAGGGTTTGAATCGCCATGCGGATTTGCGAATTGCCCGCGCGAGTACCATCCCGGCGCGCTTTTCCCTTTCAGTGTAATTGCGTCTTTGGCTTTCCCTTTTGAAACCCTTAGTGGTCGCCCCTGTCCAACAAATAGCAGTGCTGGGAGTTATCGGAGGTTTTGACCCGAATCAGCGGACAATCCCATTGCCCAGCTCCGGCATATTTCGACGAGGTACGCCAGCCAAGAACACGCCGCAAACATCATGCCCTCATCGTTGCCGTCCCTAGATCGCCGTCGCCTCGCTCTCCTGCTGTCTTTCCCTTTCGTCTTTAGTCTGGCCTTTTTCGTCCTCACCATCTCTGGCGATCAGACAGAGCTCAAGCTGCAAAGCATCGGCAATTTGTCCTCTTGTACAGCCCACCTTCGGGCCATGGCCTCCGACCTCGAATTGGGAGAACATGCGTTCCTGCTGACCCGTGCCGAATCGGCGCTGATCCTGCTGGAGCAGGCTAATGCCAATCTCCCTCGCCAGGTGCGAACCTGTGAAACAGCTACTGCCGATCAGCCAGCTGATATTCAGCGACTTGTTCACAGCGCTATCGGCCAGATCAGTGATCAGGAACGGCGTGCGGCCACTGCCCTCGAGCGGTATTACAAGGAGGGTCCCGAGGCAGCTCTTGTCCTGGTGCGCTCCTACGAAGAAGATGGCGCGGCGCGTGAATTGCGTCGCTCTCTCGACCGGTTGGAAGCTACACTTGCCGACATTCAAGGCAATTATCTGCGTCGTCAGCATAGTGTCAGTCAATGGAACTATCTCTTCTTCGTTCTTGGAAGCTGCGCCCTGGTGTACGTCACCCTGCGTCTGCATCATGACGCCTTGGTGTACTTACAGGAACGCGAGCGCGCCCAACTACAACTCCGCAACCTGAACGCGACCCTCGAAGATGAGGTACAGCAGAGGACTCACGACCTGAAGGCGGCCAATGACGAACTGCAGCAGTTCGCCTACGTGGCTAGCCACGATCTGCAGGAACCTTTGCGAGCCATCACCAGCTTCACTCAGCTGCTCAGTATGCGTTACAAGGGCAAGCTTGACAACGACGCGGATGAGTTCATCGGCTACGTTGTCTCGGCTTCGCACCGTATGACGGACCTGATCAACGGCCTGCTGATGGTGGCGCGCCTTCGTCGTTCGGCGCAGTCGGTTTCCCCAGAAAGCTTCGCAGCTGTTCTCGAAGATGTGAAAGCCAACCTTGCTGCTCTAATACGCGAGACCAACGCCGTAATCACGCATGGCTAACTGCCCGCCCTGGCTATTGAACGGCTGCACATTACACAACTGCTGCAGAATCTGCTGTCGAACGCCATCAAATATCGCCGCTCTGGTGTGACACCTGAAATTCATCTCAGTGCCCGCCGCGATGACACCTACTGGACTTTTCACCTTAGCGATAATGGCCAGGGCTTCGATCCGCAATATAAAGAGCGGATATTCGGCCTCTTTCAGCGCCTGCCAGAGCGCAAAGGCATGAACGAAAACGCCAGAATCGACGGTTCCGGCATTGGTCTGTCGATTGCCCGAAAGATTGTGGAGCGCCACGGCGGTCGCATCTGGGCCGATTCCGACGGATCGGGTTCTACCTTTTCTTTCAGCTTGCCGGTAAGCCTCGAGATAGCGAGAGCGGCTTCCGAACTCAGCAGCGAAGGCGTCCGGGCCGTCGGCGCCACTAAGCGCTAAGCGGATAAGCCTGCCGCTTCAGTTCGCCTCCATGTCGCTGTTCAGCAGTACGGTTGGCACAACCGACATTCCCGGCACCAGACGATGGTCGCGGTTCTGCCCTGGTTCCAACACAATTTTCACCGGAATGCGCTGCACCACCTTCACATAGTTGCCGGTCGCGTTCTCCGGAGGTAGCAGGCTGAAGCGCGCACCGGAGGCCGCCGCAAGGCTGTCGATGTGACCCTGATATTTGCGCGAACTCCCGTAGGTGTCTACCTCAATCTCCACCTTCTGCCGCACATGCATCTTGCGGAGCTGCGTTTCTTTGAAGTTCGCCGTCACCCAGATGTCGTCAAGAGGAACTAGCGCCATAACCTGCTGGCCTGGCGACACCTGCATGCCGGGCTCTGCGGTCTTACGGCTCACCACCCCATCCACTGGAGCTTTCATCAGGGTGTAATCCAGATTCAGCTTGGCCTGATTTACGCTGGCGCGATTCTGCTGCTTCGCTGCTTCCGCCTGCCTCAGGCGCGCTTCTGTTACAGCAATCTGGCGCGGCTTGATCGCCTCGCTTTGCTCCCGCTGTACCACCGCCGAGCGCAAGTTAGCACGCGATTGCTCGAGTTGAGCGTTCGCCTGGTCGATGGCATGCTGCGATGACACCAGCTCTGCCTGCGCCGATCGCACTTGGGCAGAGTTAGCATCCGCGGTAGCCACAGCACCGTCGTACTCCTGCCGCGACATCTCGTCCTTGGCTACCAGCACTCTTGTGCGCTCGAGATCCTTTTGCGACCGAACTGAATTGGCCTCTGCCTGCGCCAGCGCTGCCCTCGCGGAGTCCAGTCGCGCCCGCGCCACATTCACGCCTTCGATGGAGGCCGCCACGGTAGCCTTGGCCTGATCTTCCTGCGTGGAGGACACACGCACTTGGCTGCGCGTATTGATACCGGTCAGCGGGATATTCGTTTGCGACTCCAGCGTATTTGCTTCCGAACTCGCCAATTGCGCTTCGGCCTGCGACAACGAAACCAGGTAATCGGCTTGGTCTAACTTCACCAGCACTTCTCCGGCACGCACCTGCTGGTTGTCGTTGACACGCACCTCCAACACATTGCCCGAGACGCGCGGGCTGATTGGAATGATGTGGCCGTCCACTTGGGCATCGTCGGTGGATTCGCGAACTGAATAGTAGGCATAGATCGGAATCGAGACCAGTATTGCGACCACCAACACCGCCAAAGCAATCAGCCGTATCGCACGCTTTCGGCGCGGATTGGCTCGTTTAGCTTTCTCTTCTTTCTCTTTCCGCTCCCCTTCGCTGCCCCCGTCGCCGTTCTGCTTCTGCTGGTTATCACCTTGCTGTTGGTTTTCGCCCTGCTGGTTGTCACCTTGCTTCTGCTGGTTGTCACCTTGCTTCTGCTGATCCTGATTCTGCTCGTCTGCCATCTCGTTGTGTCTCTTCCGCTTCCTTATTTCTCTTCCGCTTCTTTGGCGCTCCGGCCATTTCCGCCCGCACCCCGCTCCACCCTCCGATCCAAATGCTTTCGTCGGGCGGGCACGTGCGCGTTTTGGAACGCCTCATCCTCGTGCTCGTATACACTCACGCGCAACTTCCGCAAACCACTGCGGATCTGCTGCTTGTCTCGTTCGGACATGCCGGCAAGCAGTATGGCCATCCGGCTCGCATGCTGTGGCAGTAACTCTTGAATAGTTGCCGTACCGCGAGGCGTGATGCGTGCCTGCCGCACCCGTCGATCCCCACTTGGTACAACCCGCACGACCAATCCACGCTCCTCTAGATGATTGATCAGCCCCGTGATATTCGCCCGGCTTACCAGCAGCAGTTCTCCCAACTTGTGCAGTTGCATTCCTTCCGGTCCACCCTGCCGCAGCAGAGCGAGCACATTAAAAGTAGCGCGCGACAGCCCCGCTTTGGCCAGCTGCCGCGCCGATACCTGGTTTAGAATGTCGCACGTTAGCAGCAGCTCCACAATCAGCCGGCTGGCGCTCAAATCTTGCACTTCACCGCGCGAGGCCAGCGCCGCCAGGTGCTTGTCGTACACCGCCTCCCGAGGATCCTCCGGCATCACTGGTTGGATTCTAAGAAAATAGTAAAGTTCCTAAGTATTTTGCCGCCCGGTAATGGATTCCTGATCGAATCCCAAAGGGTTGCGCATCATCTCCTTGTAGGAGATCTTTCACATGTCAGTCATTCGCCACGTCGTTTCCGTCATCTGTCTTTCGTTGCCCCTTGCCGCTGCTCTCCAGGCCGAGGACATTCAAGGCTTCCTGGCAGATTGGCAATGCACCGAGCGCATCGTCAAAGACGGACGCGACCAAACGCTGAAACGAGATCGTAAATGTTCTCTGATGCGCAACTCCGCCCGCGCCGCTTACGGCCTAATCGCTGACGATCGCAAGTTCTACCAGCTGGACGACAACGGGAACCGCCGAGCTAAGGAGCTCCTGAACAACAGCCACGACAAAGACAACCTTCGCGTGGTCACGAAGGGCACACTGGACGGCCGGGTTCTCCACGTCGAAACCATGAGTATCCTCTAGCGCCCGGTATCTTTCTCCTGGAAAACCGGTTCAGGGTCCACCAAGACTTCCCCCCGTTTCAGCGGCTCCGGCAATCGTCCGGTCCCATTCGCCCAGCCCCAAGCGCAAAGGATGCGGCTAGGCGCCGCACTTCTGGAGTGCTTTCTAAGTTTTAGGCGGCGGCCTTATCCCGCATCCGTCTTGCGCTAAGTCCCCACAGAATCGCAGTGGATGAACTTAAGGTTCCCGATGCTGCCCCAATTAGACGCACGGCATAGTGCTGTGTCGCAATGCCCGCGCCTAGCATCGACAGCATCATCGTCGACCAGTTCATCGTCTCGATGGTTGCGAACACGCGTCCGCGGAACCGGTCTTCCACGTGCGTCAGCAGCTTCGACCAGTTCAGCACCGAACTCACCGCCACCGCAGCACGCGAAATGCCCATGAATACAAGTGCCCAGCCCCAATGGCGCATCTGGCTGAACGCTATATACGCCCCGCCATGCAGCAGGTAGCAGAAGAAGACTGTTCGCTTATACGCTTTGAACTGAATCCACCTGCCGATCCAGTTTCCCAATAGGCCGCCTATCAGCAAACCAATGCCTGCCGTTCCCCACAGCTGCCCCAACCCGGCCGGACCACGACGAAACACCAGTTCGCTGAACAGAGTGAATAATACCTGTGCGGCGCCGCCTCCGCTTGCCCATCCCACGCCGATCAGCGAGATCCCGAGTATCAGCGGATTGCGCAACATATAAGACAAGCCCTCGAAATACTCGCTCAGATGGGTTGCATGTCTGCTTCCCTCGGCCTTCGCCGCTGCCCCTCGAAAATGTCCCTGCGGCGAGCGCAGCCGACCTACGCAAAATGCCGAAAAGAAGAACGACAACGAGTTGAACAGGAATGCCCACTCGTAACCAAATCGAGCCGCTGTCGTGCCGCCGAAAAAGGCACCCACTGCCAGCGTGAGCCAGCCCGTTGTCTGGGTCAGCGAATTGGCGGTATGCAGCTCGTGCTCGGTCGCTATGGTGGGCAATATGGCTGATCGCCCGCTCGTGAAGAACGGTGAGGCCGCCATCAGCATCGCGCCCAGCAGATATAACAGGTGCAGGTTGCGACTGTGTAGGACAGCGATAAATCCCAGCGCGACAAACCCTCGTACCAGATCGCTGCCGATCATCAGCTTGCGCCTGTCGAAGCGGTCCAGCAGCACGCCCGCCACTGGTCCCATCAGCACAGCCGGTATCACTCGGGACAGCATTAGCGCCGCAATCACGCCGCCGTTATGGGTCAGGTCGATGGCCAGGCTCAAAACGGCAACATTGTTAAAGTGGTCGCCAACTTCGCTGACGATCTGCCCCAACCACGTGTTCCGATAGTTGCGGTTGCTCCGAAGAAGCGTGAAGGGCGATGGGTGCCCGTTTTGCGCGATGGGGGAAAACTCGCCGCTCACCGGCTTATTTGGTCCGCGCCTCGCAAGCGCAAAGGAAGCCGCTGCGCGCCACTACTCATCGGACTCCCTCGCTCATTCCGTGGCGCGCTCCATACCGCGCCCGTCTTGCGCATGCTCCTGAAGATCGCGAGCTATGGTGATGCTTTGACCCAGATGACGCTGGGTATGCTCGGCCAGGTGAACCACTAGGCCCAACACAGTCGTGGGCAGCTTCTGCCTACCCACAGTGCGCCGTGCAAACGGATCGGCAGGATCAAGAGAGGCCACGCGTTCTTCGGCCTTCTCGAGCTGCGCCTCCAACCGCCCCACCAGCGTTGCCGCATCGTCGGTGCCCTCGGCTTCATGCCGAAGAAAATTCATTTGTTCGTCATTCAATTCGTCGCCGCCCACATAGGTGGAGAGCCGGTCCACACTCCCAGCCATATGTTGCAGATGAAAGCCGAGCGCGCCGCCCGGCCGCGGTTGCCACACCAACGCCGCCGGCAAACCCGCGACATGAATCCGTAGGTCCTCTCGCACTTGTTGAAAAGAGTGGTAGAGCGGCATCCACAGCGGATGGACGCCCGGCAGATTGCCGCGAAGCCACGGCTCTGGTCCTTCACCCTGCACTCGAACTACCGCATGTTACCCGTGTGGCCTAGCGAATATCGCCCTGGCTGCGGATATACGCATAAGCCATGCGGACCTTCTCCTACTTTAATCCGAGCCCGAAGGTGGCCGTTCGATGTGTCGAACACATATACCTCGCTGTTGTAGCGACCAGATAGCCAAAGCGATTTGCCATCACCCGAGACACCGCCCATATCCGGACTGCCGCCACCCGGAATTACCCACTTGTTCACCAGCTTGCGCGTCGCCACATCGAGCAGTGAAATCGTTCCCTCGCCCCGATTAGAAATGTACATATATTTGGAGTCGCGGCTGAAATACAAGCCGTGCGCTCCCTTGCCGGTCGGCAGAAAGCTGGTCTGCCGGAAACTGTCGCCGTCAATCAGGTGCAGGCCATTCGCTTCCATATCGGCCACATAAAACACCTTGCCATCGGGAGCAATCCGGCAATCCTGCGGCATGCCCGCGGGCTGCAGCTTCAGATGTCCGAGTACCTTCTGGTTCATGATGTCCACCTTGATCATCTCGTTGGAGAACTCACAGGTGGCAATCATGTAGCGTCCATCAGGCGAGAAGTCTGCGTGGTTCACCCCCTCGCAGTTCACCGGCACTCGGTTCACCACTTGCATCGTGTGCGCGTCACGAAAATCAATGCGCTTTTCGCGCTCCGCCATCACAATGGCGTACTTGCCATCCGGGGTGAAATACATGTTATAGGGATCGTCCACTGAAACCGTCCGTCCCCGCTGTCCGGTGGCAGGATCAATCTCGGTCAGTTGATCGCCAAGATCCTGCGCCACCCATAAGGTCTTCAAATCATAAGAAGGAACCACGTGTTGCGGCTCCAGGGGCTTGCCCGGCCGCTTCTTGGGCAGCGCAAAATGACCGACTATCTTGTACGTCTCCGGGTCGATCACGTCCACCGAATCGCTCTTCGAGTTGGGAACGTAAACCCGCTGCGGGAATCCTTTCACTGCCGAATTCATCATGCCCGGCGTAGTCGCCGAATAGAGGTTGTGTGGATCTTGCACGGGCGGCATGCCGGGCAGGATGTCCATCTTCGAGCTTCGCTGCGACGGCTGGGCCAAAAGAGAAAGGTCTGCGCCGGCGGCAAGCCACACTAAACCCGCTAACAGCGACCGGCGACACACACTCATTGACGATGGGAGTAAAACCAAGGGAAAGGTTAGCATTCTTCACCGTCACGAGCGCAAAGGTCGCGGATGCGCGCCATCAGGAGGTCAAGCACTCCTCAGCTCGTCAGACGGCACGCCTGAAACCGCGACCGTCTTGCGCGCATTATCAAAACTTCGAGTACAATTCTGGGTAGAAATGTCGGGAGCCAACGAAACCGAAAACGAGATTTTGCTTGGCAACAAGCAGCTCATCCTGTTGTTCCTCGCCTTTTCCGTGCTGCTCGGCGTAGCCTTCACGGGCGGCTACATGGTGGGCCGCGGCGGTTCTCTTCACAAATCAAGTGGCGAGAGCGCCACGGTCGATCGTAACGGCGATGGGAAGCAGCTCGGCGGTGCCGCCCCAAAGACAGCGGGCGGCGAAACCCACACGGTCGGCAGCACCGTGGAACCAGCATTGGAGAGCAGCACTCGACCAGATGAACCTGCCGGCCTCGGCGGAGCGAAGACTTCCACAAAGGACGAGCCCACGTTCTCGGGCCAGCCTTCACGCCCCGCGGACGGAGGCGAGCGCGAAGCACCGCTCGGCTCTCGTCATGCGGCCACGGCCCCGCCAACGAAGTCTCCAGAGCCGGCCACTGGCGACGCGTATCACCCCACTCCCGGAACACGGTACCTGCAAGTGGCGGCTGTCAATCGCGATGAAGCGGAGATGGTGGCCGGTGTTCTGCACCGCAAGGGCTTCCACGCGCATGCCGTTCCCAAACCCGGCAGCGCAGCCATCTATCGCGTCATTATCGGCCCTGTCAAAGATGCGGGCGACCTCTCTTCCACGCGCGACTCGCTTCACAAAAGCGGTTTCCGCGAAGTAATCGTCCAGAACTACTAACAAGCTTCCAGTGCGCACACTCTTCTGGTTTGGCGCACTCTTCCTCCTTCCGTCGACCCTGCTGTCCCAGTCCGGCAACGTCTCATCGGACGACTCGCTAACCCCTTTTCTCAATCGTTTCTGGGTGTCCGTTCAGGGCAACTTCATACGCCAGCAACATGGCGCGTTTCCTGCGAAATACTCCGGCGAGAACAGTCTGTTGTCTGATAAGGAACACGCCACCTCCCGCGTGCTCACCTTGTACACCGGCTTCCGCATCACGAAGCGCTTCGAAATCTTGTGTGACGTCGAGAGTGCCGGCGGCAATGGAATCAGCAACGCGTTAGGAGTAGCTGGCTTCACAAACGTAGATGTCGTTCGCAACCCAACCCTGGGCGACGCACCCTACGTCGCGCGCGTAATGCTCCACTACACGCTCCCCTTGAGCTCGGAGACCACTGCGACGACACGCAACCCTCTCTCGCTCGCACCCGTCGTGCCGGTGCGCCGCTTAGAGGCCCGGCTCGGCCGCATGAGCACGGTCGATTTCTTCGACCTCAACTCTGTGGGAAGTGATAGTCACCTGCAATTCATGAACTGGGCCGCTGTGAATAATGGCGCCTACGACTACGCAGCCGACACGCGCGGCTATACCTACGGGCTGGTTCTCGAATACTTCGACAAGGCCTGGGCAGCGCGCTTCGGTGAGTTGTTGATGCCCACGGTCGCCAACGGGATCACTCTCGACTGGAATCTGACGCGTGCCCGAGCCGAGAACTTGGAGGTGGAGTATCGGCCCGAGCTTTTGGAAGGCCGCAGAACCGTCGTACGAGGGCTCGGCTTTATCAATCACGCCAACATGGGCAGCTATCGCGACGCCATTAATGGCTTCCTCTCAGGCAAAGACACAAGACCTGACATCACGCTCTACCGTCTGCAAGGCCGCGTCAAGTATGGCTTCGGCATCAATGCCGAGCAGGAGTTGACGCGCGACTGGCGGGCTTTCAGCCGTCTGGGATGGAATGAGGGTGCAAACGAGTCCTTTGCCTATACCGAAATCGATAGGACCGCCGAGGTTGGCGCGGACCTTCGCGGAACCAAATGGCATCGCACGAACGACCGCGCGGGAGCGGTGTTTGTCGTGAATGCCCTCTCTGGTGACCATCGTCGCTATCTGGCGCTCGGCGGCCTGGGCTTCCTGCTGGGCGACGGTGCTCTCCGCTATGGCACCGAACGAATCTTCGAGACCTACTACACCGCCCATCTATGGCGCGGCATCTCCGCGGCCTTCGATTATCAGCACGTCACCAACCCTGGCTATAATCAGGACCGCGGCCCCGCCGATGTATTCGGCATTCGGCTGCATGTGGAAGAGGCCTTCCCATTTGAGCGCTTTCATTCACGCCACCAGTCGACGACGAAATAGCGGGAACTCGTGCCCGCAGCGCTTTAGTGTTTGGCTTTGGCTTTGCTCCGCAGAAAGCCGATGAGAGCTAATCCTCCAACGACCGCCGGAATGGTTGCCGGTTCTGGCACCGCCGTGCCGGCGAGAGAGAAGGCTGTGTTGAAGGTCGGTGCGGGTGTGCCACCTACGATGTCGGTGCCTATCCGAAGCCAGTCAGGGTCAAGCGCGGCGTCACGGGTCCAAGCCTGAAGGTCATTCACGCCTGTAGGAAACGGTGTAGTCCCTGTCCCGGAAATCGGCCGCGATGCCGATAGCCAATAGAATTCTCCGCCGTCCGCCAGACTAACCTGCGGGACGAAAAAGTAGTGGTCAGCAGGTAGGTTGAATGCGGAGTTTAAGGTCACGTCAATCTGTATCTCCACTCCCGTAATCACACCATTGCCACCGGTTGTCTGATTAGGCGTTGGATGAATGCCCCCGGGCTGGATGCTGTTGAGCGCAGTGAACGATCGATCAAGGACAGTCACAGAGTAACTTAACTCAGATGCGGCGGAGTCCCTGCTTGTAAGGGCAATGTCAGACGGTGAGTTAACCCGTGTAGGCACCTGAGACGTCGAGAATGTGGGTGACCCGGATGTTCGCCCGACATTCGAATCTGCGGGGAACACGCGGTAAATCTCTGTGACAACATCCGAAACCGGCGGCACCGTACCCGTTGATCCCGAAATCAACCCGATAAACGACGCTGAGTTTATTAATGAAGGCGACGACAACACGAAGTCATCACCCGCTTCTATCTCAAATGCTCCCGTCGAGTCCGGACGAGTCGCTACACCAATGGAATTGCTAGGATTCAGGTTGTTATAAATAACATCTCCGAATGCTGGTGCAGCGAGCATTCCGGATAACACAAACGACGCAGTCGCTATCCGCATTGTGATACTCCTTTCTTTTCAGAAACCCATCCCCAATTACCGATGTCGGAACTATACTCCCGTGGTTCTTACTAGTCAAGCTTAGACACTGTCATTCTTTTGTCGCTAACACCAGTAACGCTGCGCCATGTTGTTGTAGTCGAGAAACTCGATACTCCAATATCGTGGGCCGCTGATCATGCTCGAAGTCTCCGGTAAGAAGGGGTTTTCATCGCTTCATTTATGGACGAGGCTCTCCTGCTCGGAGATGAGCCTCTACGTCCTCGACGAGTCGCTTCAGCGCCACAGGATCAGGGATGACGAAAAGAGCCGCACCCGGCGCGTATGTCCCGATCATTTCAATCAGATGAGGGCGACTTCGACGGCGATACCGCCAGAGCCATAGCCAGAAATCAGCGCGTTCGCGTGATCGCCGGATGACTCGCCAGGCACATCGAATAAATGAAAAATCGAGGAAGATAATCGTATCCGCTCGCGGCAGCCGAACTTCAACAGCATCATATGGTCCTAAGTCGCCATCGAGGATCCATGCATCTTCCTCTACAAGCTGCCGTTGTATCTCGGCCCATTCCTCGCTTGGTGTCGCGGCAAGTCCTGGCCGCCAAAATACCTTATCGAGCTCGATCACGGGCAATCCGGTAATCGAGCCAAGGTGAGTCGCGAGCGTCGACTTGCCTGAACCTCCCGGGCCAAGGATGATCACTCGTCTCATTTGCCGAGGCTAGCGGACGACTGCAAATGTTGACAGCAGTACGATCAGTTTGATGTTTGCCAAGACCACTCTCGTCCTGATTGTGGCCGTCTCGTTCGCAATCCCGATTGATGCGGAAACCCGCTCGGAAGGTCCGTCCAATGGCACACTCATCGTGGATGGTGGCGGGACAACTCTGCCAGTCGTGAAAGAGTTTGTCAGATTCGCAGGAGGTGCTGAAGCGAAGCTTGTCGTCATCCCAACGGGCGCCTCATCGCTTCGCTTTGGCCCAGACAAGATCATTCTGGACCCGGATTGGCCTCGCACTCGGCCAGAGTGGAAGGCGTACGAAGCGTATCTGCAAAATCTATTCGGTGCGTCTCATATCACGATCATTCACACCCGAGATCGTCAAGTCGCCGATTCAACCAGCTTTGTAGAACCACTCAAACAA
>JAVHMZ010534482.1:0-14033 GCA_034782995.1 Amazona versicolor
AAGGAGACCGTGCGCGGGCTGTTGCGCGAGGGCGCAAAGGTCATCATTGGCGTGCGTAGCGCCAGCAGAGGTGACGCTGCCCGCGCGGAGCTGGCCAAAGAGCCGGGAGGTGGCAAGGTCGAGATGCTGCCGCTCGACGTCGCCAATTTGAAATCGGTACACGGGTTTGCCACTGCGGTTGCCAAAGCACACTCTGCAGTGCAGCTTCTGGTCAATAATGCTGGCGCTTTGTTCAATGAGCGCTGCGAGACTGCCGAGGGACACGAACTGACGTTGGCAACTAACGTCTTGGGCCCACACCTGTTGACGCACGTCTTGATACCGCAGCTACGAGCGGCCAGGTCCGCGCGCATCGTTAATGTCGTCTCCAGCCTCGCCGGCAACTACGACGCGAGCGACCTCGAATGGAAGCGGCGCAAGTATGACGGCTTCAAGGTCTACGCCCAGTCCAAGCAGGCGCTTCGCATGATGACGTGGAAAACGGCGCAGCGGCTCGAGGGCACTAACGTAGTGGCCAATGCCGCTTCCCCAGGATTCGTCAAAACTCAGTTCCTCCAGAACGCTACCGGTGTTTTTGCTGGCATGCTACGCCTCATGAAGATCTTCGCTGTGACGCCTGAAAAGGGCGCGGCCACGCCTTTGTGGGTGGCTCTAGCGCCCGAACTCGCCTACGTCAGTGGCAAATACTTTGAAGCTCACAAGGAGAGGGACGGAAAGTTCCGCGAGCAGGCATCGCTCGATGAGCTCGAGAGACAGCTCAACAAGATTACCGGGCTTTACAACACCACCGCTGCTTGAGCGTCGACGGTGCTGATTGAGATGAAAATACTGTAAATCTTCCGATCACGAATATAAAGGTCTTTAGCGAAGGAAACATATGGGTAGACTCGATGGCAAACACGCTTTGATAACCGGTGGCACCAGTGGAATTGGATTGGAAACGGCTAGACCATTCCTTGCGGAGGGGGCGAAAGTAGCAATAACAGGCCGCTCTCAGAACGGCCTCGATCAGGCAAAAGGCGATCTCGGCGCAGGTGTCCTGACATTCCAGAGCGATGCGTCCAATGTCAACGATCAAGAGAACTTGGCCGATGAATTAAGGCGTGCATGGCCTGTCATCGATATCCTCATGTGCAATGCCGCCAATCCAACACAACTCCCAATCGAGGATTGGACACCCGTCGCCTTCGACGCCTTGATCGCAGCCAACCTAAAAGGGCCTTTTTTCTTGATCAAATTCTTGCTGCCCCTGTTCTCCCGACAATCCTCGATTATCCTCGTCGGATCGGTTTCAGCCTTAATCGGACATCGCCATTCCAGCGCCTACGGCGCATCTAAGGCCGGCTTAACAGCGCTAGCGTCCGGATTGTCCTACGAGCTCAAAGACCGAGGGATCCGTGTGAATGCAATTAGCCCAGGGCCGGTTGTCACCAATGCCTTCATTCGGTTTGCCACCGTATCTCACGGAATTAGAGGATTGTAAATGAAAGCCATTGTTCTGCACGAGTTTGGTCCGCCCTCCAATCTGAAATACGAAGACCACGATGATCCAAAACTGAACGACGATGGGGTTCTCATCGCTGTCGCGGCTGTAAGTGTAAATCCCATTGACTGGAAGATCCGCTCTGGTTCCGTCCAGCAGCGCATGCCGGTCAATCTACCGGTCATCCTGGGCCGAGACGTGGCTGGGACTGTACGTGCTGTGGGTGCGCACGTCGAGAACTTTGCTGTAGGCGATTGTGTCATGGCCTCCGCCTTGGCAACGTACGCGCAGCTCTGTGTTTTAAAAGCCGCCGACCTCTCGCACATCCCCGAAGGTATGGAGATGACGCTATCGCCGGCCATCCCTTTGGTGGCGCTCACCGGCGATCAGCTAATGCGCAATGCAGCCAAAGCGCAGCAAGGTCAGACAATCCTAGTTGCTGGGGCACTCGGCAGCGTGGGCCGTGTGGCTGCGTTCGCTGCGTCGGAAATCGGCGTGAAGGTCATTGCTGGCGTGCGAAAAGACAAGCTCGACGAAGCGCATAAATTGCCTGGCGTCGTCCAAGTTGTTGCGCTCGATGATGAGGCCTCCTTAGCGAGTCTCGGCGAAGTTGATGCTGTTGCCAACACACTCATGGGCGACATCACTACGAAGCTCATCTCTAAGGTGAAGCAAGGCGGTGTCTTCGGGTCGGTAGCCGACATGCCCGTCAATGCCGCGCAGCACCCACACATCACCATCAACCGCACTCAGGCTAAGGCGAATGCGAAGACTGTCGCGCACTACGCAGAAGCCGTGAACAGCGGAAAGCTTCGGCTGCCTGTCGAGCGCGTGCTCAGATTGCAGGACGCTCCTGAAGCACACCAACTCGGCGAAAACGGTGGGCTCGGTGGCAAGATCGTAATGGCTGTTGATCGCGAGACAAATGTCTAACCGCTCCTGAGCTTCAGGCACTTACACAGCTGGGGGCTACTGCGACGTGATCCAATTAGCAAGCTCATGCGAGGAAGTTTCCCCTACAGTAGTCCCAGGAGGTATGTTTATCCTAAGCCTGACGAAGTAGGGCCTTCGATGCGATCCAACAAACTGTTTTGTCCCCGGCTTGGTTGGTGTGTCGCTCGGATCGTAACCCGCAAAGAATAAGAACCAATTGTCGTTGGAGTCGTGCTGAACGTCGGGTACGCCGGGCGCGATCACCTGATTGGCCACGTAATTCGGCCACGCGCTTTCCTGCGATTGGAGAAAGTAGAGCACTTCCTGGTGGTTCGGCTGACCCCAAACTCCGGCAGTATCGTTTTTCAGGATTTTCTTGTAATGACTTCCTTTCATCGGTAAAAACGTATCCGACCACGCAAAGCCAATCTTGTAGTCGGGAAGATTGAAAGCTCCTACTGAATACGCTAAGAGATATTTGCCTTCTATCCGCGTCACATTCCCTGTCTCGATTAGCTTAAGCGGGTTGTTGGGGTTAAGCCCGTTCCGAAATTCCGAGTTGAAGCCGGGGCCATGTTCTTCAGGCCTGATCAGAACCGTCGGTTCCACTGATGCCGGCCGAGTAGGCGATGCCATAATCTGCGCCACGACGCCTAACTCCGAATCTGCGAGGCTCTTGACGTAAGTAAGGTATAGAAGTCCGCCGTCGCGATAGTAGTGGCCCGAGTAGTTCGCGGGAGCATAGGTTGTCAACGAGCCGACCAGCACTGTATCAACGGTCCACCGAGTGGGGATATCTGGCGTTTCAGAATTAGGGTGAGCATGGGCGATCACATTCCAGTTCTGTTGGGGCACCTTCTTACGGACCATCTTCAGGACTGTGGCCATATGCCACCTTCCTTTTGAATCTCTGTAAATGTTGTGGTTCGCGCTGCTCATAATAACGGCACCGCCGGCACTCGCTTGGGACTGCAAATCCCCAAACGTGATCGTCAAAGGAATCTCTTCGAAGCAGCCGGCCTGGATGTCCCCGGTGCAATGAAGAATGCCTTTCGTTGTTCCAGAAAACGACTGTGAATTGCCAGGCTCGGTTTTCGACAACCACGGTTTTATGGGCGAGGGATCGGAAAAATAGCCGGTGTCTGAAGTCGGAACCACGTTCGTCATCGGCTCTATCGTGATCGTGCCCGAGCTTTCCGGCAGCACCGAGTCTTGAGAGGCAGTTGAACTTGCGATTAGTCGTGCTTCGCAGCACCAGAGCGCGAAGCTGATACCACATATTAAAAGAAACGTTTGCACGAAAACGGTAGGTCGATAAATGTTCATCGCGAAGAGTTAGATATGTTCATCAACGCTGGCGGGAAATAACATCCAGCAGCGGTCTTCTGTGCCGGCTTAGGCGACGGCTCTTTTAAGCTTGCCCAATGGAGTTTGCAACACAATGCCTAACTCTCCACGTGTTTTGCCTAAAAGTCCAAAGATCCTCAGATCATCACTTCGTCGTCACCGGCGATCTATGCAATCCGAGAGATCACAAATCGACGCAAGCCGTTCCCGTCAGCTTGATTCGCTCCTCTCAATTCCGCATCCGTTTACGAATTTCACTCTGTCGCTGCGTGACCGAATAGGAGGCCGACTTGCATAAATCCTGGTTTTGAATATTCCATTAGCACCAGACAACGATTTCGGGCCGCGGACATCCAGTGTGATAGTCGAATGTCTACCGTCGTCGACTCGCTGATGGTAGAATCTCTACCAACAATGCAGAGAGGACCATCTAACAGGATCGAATTGCTTCAGGGGACACTGGACATGCTCATCCTTCGCACTCTACTGTTTGGTCCAGCCCATGGACACGAGATTGCAAAGCACATCCAACGCACCACCGAAGACATTCTCCAGGTAGAGCATGGATCTCTTTACCCCGCACTCCACCGTCTGGAGCGGAAACGCTGGTTAGTTTCCAAATGGGAAACAGCTAGGGATAAGAATCGGGAATTCAAATACTACCGCCTTACACCAGCCGGCAGGAAACAGCTTCTTGCGGAGGAATCGAAGTGGAAGGACTTAACCGCCGCCATCGCCCGGGTCATGTGGCCCGCTGAGGAAAGTTGAGATGCGCTTGTGGAGCAAAAGAGATCGCGAAGGCGACTTTCAACGGGAGTTGTCAACGCACCTTGAGGCCGAGGCCGCTGAGCAACAAGATCGAGGCCTCTCATCCGAAGATGCTCGTTACGCCGCACGACGCGAGTTTGGAAATACAACTCTGATCAAGGAGGAAATACGCCAACTGTGGGGTTGGAGATCAATCGAAAGCCTTGAGCAAGATGTCCGTTTGTCGCTTCGCATGCTTCAAAAGAGTCAAGGCTTTGCAACTTTCGCGGTGCTCGCGTTGGCTCTCGGCCTTGGGGCTAACGCAGCGATATTCAGTGTGGTGGACGCAGTCCTGCTGCGACCTCTTCCTTTTCGAAACGCAGACCGTTTGGTCGAGATCTGGGAAGACGCATCTCGGGCGGGCTTTCCTCTTGCCCCGCTAGCCCCCGCGAACTTTGTGGACTGGCATAAGCAGAGTCATGTCTTCGACGACATGGCGGCGCTAAAGGGCGATTTGTATGCTTTGACTGGTGTGGGCACTCCAGAACAAGTGGAGGGCAGTCCAATCACGGCTAACCTGTTTCCGTTGCTCGGTGTTTCACCGAGCCTTGGAAGGAATTTTTCGGCCGCAGAGGACCGCGTCGGTAGCCCGCGTGTTGTTCTGATCGGCTATGGTCTTTGGAAACGGCGTTTTAGCGGAGATCGCTCAATCATCGGCCGTGAGATCTCCCTTAATGACGAGAAGTATGTCGTTGTTGGTGTTATGCCGCGCGGCATTACATTCCCGGAAAAAACGCAAATCTGGGTACCGATGGCGCTCAGCCCCAATCAATTGGCCGAGCGCGACAACCATTATCTGCGCGTGTTCGCGCGTTTGAAGCCGAACGTGACACTTGCCAGCGCTCTGCGCGAAATGGCGGAACTAGCTGCTCGATCAGCCCGCGAGTATCCGAAATCGAATACCAACATCGGGGCGGTAGTGGTAGGCCTTCGTGATCAACTTGTCGGCGATCTAAAGTTGACGATCTGGGCAGTAACGGCCGCCGTAGGCTGCGTGCTTTTGATTGCATGCGCAAACCTTGCCGGCCTATTACTCACCCGTGGTCTTGGCCGTGAGCGCGAGTTCGCCCTCCGAGCCGCGTTGGGGGCGGGACGAATTCGGCTTATGCGGCAGACGCTAGTCGAGAGTCTGCTCCTTGCCTTATTCGGTGGCACCGCAGGAGTCCTGATAGCTGTAATCACGCTCCCGCTCCTGCGTCATCTCGTACCTGGAGCCCTAAGTACTTTCTCAGAGCCGCGAATCGATCTTCCCTTGCTTGCCTTCTTGCTCTTGCTTTCCATGCTGGCCGCAATGCTTTTTGGGGCCTTACCAGCTATCGTTTCCTCTCGGACGAATCTTTCGGCCTCCTTGCAACCCGGCGGCCGAGTTGCGAGTGGCAGCAGCAAAACGCGAAAATTGCTCATTGTTGGTGAAGTGGCGTTGGCAGTCGTGCTCCTAATTGGTGTCGGATTGCTGACCCGAACACTGTGGGCCTTGGCTCATGTGCCACTTGGCTTCAATCCTCAAGGGGTCATAACGCTACGGACCTCACTGCCAGTCACATCTAACTCGCCATACCGCAGCTTTCAGGCGCGATCGAATTTCTATCGCCGCGTTTTGGAGAAGGTTGCCGCCATGCCCGGTGTTATCTCGGCCGGCTATACAACATTTCTTCCGCTGACAAATTCCGGTGGCAGCAGCCCTTTCTCGGTGGAGGGAGCACCGCCGCCCACTCCGGGACAATCGAACGATGCCAATCATCGCGTAGTCAGTCCGGACTACTTCAAGACACTGGGCGTTCGACTCCGTGCCGGCCGATTTTTTCGAGACTCAGATTCAGCAGATGCGCCCACTGTTGCAATTGTCAATGCGGCGATGGCTCGGCAATACTGGCCAGGCCTTGACCCTATTGGGCATCGTTTCCAACTGGGTAGGGTGGTGGGCGTTTGGTTCACAATCGTCGGCGTGGTCGATGATGTCCGGCAGATTGGGCTGGAGGTGAGTGGCCGCGCCGAAATGTATTTCCCGTATACGCAGCCGCCGGGTACGCAGGGCTATCTGACTCCGCGCGATCTTGCTGTACGAGTGAATGGCGATCCAATGGCTTACGTTAAGGAGCTGCAGGCTGCGGTATGGCAAGTAGACCGCAATGAGCCGATTGCGGATGTTATGCCAATGCAGGGATTAATCGTAGATAGGCTGGCTTCCCGTGAAGTTGCTTTAAAGTTGATCGCCGCCTTCGCAATCGTTGCGTTGTTGCTCGCTGCACTGGGCTTGTATGGTTTACTGGCCTACACGGTTGCGCAGCGCCGACGTGAAATCGGCGTACGTATGGCATTAGGCGCAGAACCGAGGCAAGTTTCGGCTGCCGTGCTCAGAGAGGGATTACATCTGGTGCTTTTGGGAGTGGCAATTGGGGCAGCTGCGTCGTGGGTCTTAATGCGTACCTTAACTTCGCTCTTATATGGCGTGGCAGCGACCGACGCGTGGGTCTTGACCGGATCAGCACTTGTCTTGGTGGCTGTTGGATTTATGGCATCTTATTTGCCTGCGCATCGGGCCGCGGCAATCGATCCGATGACAGCTCTGAGATACGAGTGACAGAGGTGGCTTAAGCGTGCGTCGTTGCCCAAACCTTCATTTGAGCGGGATAGATCTACACTTCCGGACAAGAACGAAGCCGCTGGCGCGACGCAACGACGGTGCTTGCGGAGAACATGGCGCTGTTTGCTGGTTGCAAACCGCTATTGAACAATGATGGTGAGCTCCCTTAATCAGATCAACTGGTAACAGTTGGTTGCCTCGAACACGGACTGTGGCGCGGGTCGCGTCAAAGTCTTGCGAAAATCTCACGACAGACTTCTTCCAGATGCTTCAGTGCTCTCCGTTGCGTCTGGAATTGGCTAGTCAGAGCTGATCTTCCAGGGGATCGAACTGCCAAGCCCATCTGTGCCTTGGGCAGTCTGCCTCTCAAAGTGCGGCTAACCACATGTGTCAACCTTCTGCTCGCTACCGAAGCCGGGACGACCGCAACACCAAGTCCGGCTGCGACCAGCGCAGCGGTGGAATACATATCGGCGGCTTCTTGCACGATTTTAGGAGCCTCACCATCGCCCGAGAGCATCGCGATCAATTGATCGTGATACCCGGGCGCACCTGACCTGCTGTAGATGATCTGCTTTTGACCTTTGAGATCTGAAAGCGAGAGCTTCTCCTTCGTTCGCAGAGGATGTCGCGATGGCACCAAAACTGCGAATGGCTCCTGATGAACGACCAAGGTTTTTACTGCAGGATCGCTGATTGGGAGTCGAAGTATGCCCGCATCTAGTTCGCCATGAGCAATCGCATGAACTTGATCAGCGGTAATCCAGTTGCGAAGAGAGAGATGAATTCCTGGGTGTCGTTCTTCAAAGAGGCGAATGATCTCTGGCATCACGCGAATCGAGGCAGTTGAGACAAAGCCGACTCGCAACGTCCCAAACTCCCCAGATCCTCGATGCAGGACGCTTTCGCGGATAAGTTTCTCGTGCTCGAGAAAATTGGGGATGTTTGCGAGCAGATCTTCTCCCGAAGGGGTAAGCTGCACGGTCCGCTTATCGCGTTGAAGGAGTTCAACCCCAAGGTCTTCCTCAAGCTTCTTAATTTGGGAGCTGAGTGCCGCCAGGCTCATATTTAGCTGGACGGATGCACGTCTGAAGTGCAGCGTACGAGCTACGGTTTGGAAAGCTTGAAGCTGATTTATCTGCACAGATTGTTACAGGCCTTGTTCTCGGCATTCACAGCACGTTGTTCGAACAGAGTGATCGCAAAAAACGGACAAGGAATCCCCCGCATAACGCATCATAATTCTTGAGCGAAGTGGCTGTAACAATCTCAACCGTTGACTGCGGCGTATTCAAACGGGCCCAAAGGCTGTCGAGAAAACGTCCTGTTCAGGGTTGGGCATAGCAAAAGGCCAGCTTATCGCGGCCGCATGGTCGAAAGGGAGGCATTGTGCCTATCTATTGTGCGAGAGATATTCCAGCGAAGGTGACGAGTAGCATCAAGGATCCGGAGATTGCAGAGTGGATGAAAACTGGTCCGGTGCTCGTAGCGCATCAACCGATCCATGTGCAGCGGCTTGAGCATGATGCATTCATCGACAAGAACCCTTCCCAGATCGGCCACATCGAGCATCTCGGCCTAGCGGGTCCTCATGGAACCATTCCGGTTCGCGTCTATCACTCTTCCAAGCCTGGACCCGCTTCTGGACCAAGCTGATGAGCGATCCGTTTGCGTTCACACCGCCGTGTCTCTTTTGGAGCGATGTCCACGAATTCCAGGCGGCGTATGGACGCCCGTAGCGGCGATTGGGGAGAGCCTAAAGGAACGGCTTCGCGCGGAAGCGAACATCAAAGTTGCGACTGGAATTGCGAAGGGTTCACGAGCACAGCAGGGCCGATAAATGAAACACGTCAGGCTTCTCGCGGTACGTTTCGAGGAAGCGAGAAGCTTGATTCAACAGATTAGGAGAAAAATGCAATGAATCGACGCAATTTCATGTTTCAAGCTGCGACCATAGGAGCAGGAGCATTTATTTCTCCGCTCGCAAGAGTGACTCTTGCAGACACAATCCCGACCGCACGCAACGTTGTGCTGGTTCATGGATTGTTCGCGGACGGGTCTTGCTGGTCCGACATAATCAATCAGCTGCAGGCGGCTGGTCTCAAAGCGATCGCTGTGCAGAATCCACTAACGACATTGGAGGACTCTGTCGCTGAGACCCGGCGCGTATTAGCAGAGCAGGACGGACCGACGGTGATGGTTGGCCACTCCTATGCAGGAGTGATCGTCAGCGAAGTGGGCACGGATCCGAAGGTGACCTCACTCGTTTATGTGGCCGCACGGGCTCCAGATGTCAATGAGGACTTCGCCGCTCTAGCGAAGCAATATCCCACGCCTCCGGCGACCGCCGGAATCGTTTACGACGGCGACGTAGGACGGTTGACCGAGGAAGCCTTTCTCCGGGATTTCGCGGGAGACTTGCCGCAAGCAAAAGCTCGGCGCCTCTATGCGGTGCAACAACCGTTTCATAAAGCGTTGCTCCAAGCCAAGACCACGCAAGCAGCATGGCGATCAAAACCGAGCTTCTACGCAGTTTCCACTCAGGATCGGACGATCAACCCCGATTTCGAGCGCTTCATGGCTAAGCGCATGAAGGCGCGCACGGTCGAGCTTGCCGCGAGTCATCTGTCCCTCATCTCGCACGCCCATGAGGTGTCGCAGTTGATCCTGCAGGCGAGTGGACGCTAGCGTCGCGCTCGTCAAAACTTCCGGCAGTCGACCCTGGATCAGCACCGCCCGGCTACGCTCACCTGTCTATGTCTCAGACGCCCTAGCAGCGGGTGTATCGAGAAGCTTATGTCTATCAGATAGTAGCCTGCGGTGACAGCGGAAGCACGAGCGCTACTCCTGCGACAACTCCAACTCCGAAAGGGGAGGTAAGCACAAACAACAATCAGCTTCAGCGTGGCGGCAAAGCTTGGGTACTACACGGGTTTTTTCAGACCGCCTTTGAGGACGAGCCGAACGATGTCGCCGCCCTTGACACCTGACTCTGGGCGAAATCCAACAAAGTTCAGACCGACCACGACCGACTTCCGAAAAATCCATCTATGCCGCTCTGATCAAACACGGGAATCTGCAGGTGCTCAAGACCACTGCATGCGCGGTACACTTTATCCTCTCGAGTCCTTCATATTTCGCAAATCATTCAGCAATTCAGCGGGCATCTTTAATCGCACGCCGATCGCCTCGGCAATGTCCCGAAGAGGAACGCCTTCGTCGACCGCATGATATCGTGAGCCCGGTTTACCGCGCTCCAACGCTAGCCGGTACAGAACTGCGGCATCTGTGACGTGCGCAGCAGAAAGACAGTTATTGCCCTCGCCAACAAACGCAACCTTGCCCTTCTCCTTTGCAGTTTGAACATGCCATGTGACGCGGGCCTGCCTGCTTGTGTCATGTACCTGCGGCAGCCTCATTACGATCACATTGACTCCTTCAGAGATCAGCGCATCCGCTGCTTCCTCAGAAGCAGCATGTGTGCACCTGGGCGGCCGGCATTCCCCCTCGCCACCGTGGTCCGCCCTAGTGTCGAACATCTCCTCGTCGTCGGGAGCGTCGACACCAGATAAGACCCGCGAGCAGCGCGAAGGCAAGTAGCATCAGCGAAGCTGGTTCGGGGGCGACTGCCGCACTGCTGATGGTCAGTGTGTACGAATTGATGTCACTGAGTGCGAATGTGCCCGTTACAAACGTCGGGTGGTCGCTCGCGCCGCTATAAAGCAGCGCGCCAAAACCATTGACGTCATCGCCAGCCGGGCTCTCAAGCAGCAATCCTCCGCCCAGAGCACTGCTAAAGAAAATAACCTGGTCAACGGAAGCGACCCCGTTCTCAGTTACTGGCACGGTCGCAATTTTAAACCCGTACAGGCCAAAATCCGACACTGCCGGCGAAGACGGTAGCACAAAGGTGTCGTTAATACCCGATCCCGTTAACGTGAAGGTATCGGCTCGGGCTGCAACCCCGCTTAACAGCACCAATGCAAATAGCAGAACAGTATTTAGACGCATACTTTCTTTGAACCTATTGAGGTGAAGTTGGTGGAATTCCAGTCTGATACCAACTTTCTACTGTCTTACCGGGCCCCTCGTTCGCCTTATTACAGGCTAAGTGCCCACCCTCCGGTCCGAAGAAGCTAGAAAACATCCCATCTGGGAAACCCTGAATTAAACTCCTGAAAGTGTGCGGTGCAAAATCCCAGATGCCAGCCTCTAACCCAATGCCGTGGTCCTGCAGATACTGTAGAAAATTGACGACCGAGGCAGGTGTGTTCACGTCGCAGTAGAACCCGATACCCCACTCACTGATAATCACAGGCTTCGTTCGTGAGAAAGTCCCAAACTTTTCATCCCACGTTTGTGGTGTTTGATCCATTGCATTGTTGGCATAGGGATGGGCCGCGTAAATGACTTGATTCAAAGGATCATTTAGCTTCGGTGCCCCTGAAAGCTGCTGTGCCCGTTGCAGACCGTCAACTACCACAACATTCACCGAACCGAGAGCTCGGACAAGCGCAAGTGTTTCGTTCATCGCCGCTGCCCACATCTGCCAATCCGCCGCCGTTGGCCGTTGCTCTGGATTAAACTCGCCAACCAAGGGCTCGTTGTAGAGCTCGAATAGCACACCGCGATCGCGGCCAAAAATCGGGGCCAGTTCTCTCCACACACGTCTTGTCGCATCGTTTGGTAATGGAGCCTGCGCTAGCACACCAGTCTGCACTTCGTCCTGAATACTCACAATCACGGTTAGGCCGGCTGCTCGCGCCTCTTTGATTGCCTCAATTGCCTGTTGAAGCCATTCTGGATTGAAGAACTTGCGATTTTCAGGATCAGCGCCATCTTGAGCGATTTGGAGCCGGACAGAGTCGGCGCCCTGCGTTCGCATCTGTTCGTATTCGGAGGAAGTGAAACCTTTGAATGCATCCTCCCAAAACGCCTTCTGGTTCGGAATGTGAAACGCACCTGGCGGCACCTCAAAGGGGATCTGATAGAAACCATGCGGAATCCACGCGTGCCCATCCCTGAGAATCTGAGTGCCTGAAACGCTGACTTGCCCTAGCCCTTCTTGAGTCTGAGCTGTCGCAAGATTTCCGGCGCAAATCGCTAAAGTAAGTCCCCAAAGAATAGGAACCATCCAGTTGAAATCCAAAGTTTTCATGATTTAACAGTTAAAAAATCTTAGGCAATCCAGAGCCATGAGCGGGGCCATAGATACGTCTTCCGGCCACGATAAGATCTCAGTTACCGCTCTTCTCGTTCGGGTAGAAGCAAGCAACCCGACAATGTACAATCCCGGGCTCAGCAGTGCCTTTTGGCAGGCTCGGGCGTGTTCGCCGCAACAATCGGCGAGATCGCAACGCCGCCGAAAGCTTGACCCGCCAAGTCTGGCAAACCGACTTCGTCGTGTAGAAATTAACCAGTACCGGACTGACGGTCAATGCATCACCGTGGCTATCATCCAAAGGCTGGAAGTTCGACATTAGGCTAGAGGCATAGAATCTCTCGAGAGAATGGCTTGCGGTGTAACAGTGCTGGTCAGGAACGTTGATTATGAAGTCTTGAAGGGTCGACGTCAAACCTACATTTTTCGATGTGGCGTTCGTCGTCGTCAAGGTCAGCCCATTGAAATGCGTAAACATACCTGTCAACGCTTCGCCGCTTATGATCGGAAATTGGTAGTGAATATTCCCACTACTACACTGGCCGTCGTCGACGGCACAATACCAAAGCTGACGAATTTAACAATCGGCCCGAGGTTTGTCGGGTCAAACGCAAGCGCCGTCATGCCTCCCGTAAAAGGAGCAGCCGATGATGTCCAGGCAGTCGTTTGAAACGCCCAGGTAAGTAGTCGAGTTCGATCCATAGCGATCTTGACCTATAACACCTTAGAAGCCACTTATATTCCCGCATTTTTGAGTTTTTGATTCGGTTAGTGCTGGATCGTGACGTCAGCCCGCCTTCGCGTGCAAATTTCCGTCGATCACAAACCTGACCGCCGTGGCTTGTTGAAGAGAAGACTCGTTTTATTCCCTGTGACCTTGCCCGACGGAATTGAGCCACTCTAAACTAGGTTTTCCGAAGCAACGAAGTTGCGGAAGGAAGACGAAAGAGTGAAGAGCAGCAGGTTCAACGAAGAACAGATTATCGGGATTCTGAAACAGAGTGAAGCTGGAGCCAAGACCAGCGAGCTATTCCGGCAGCATGGGATCAGCGCAGCGACGTTCTACAGTTGGCGTAGTAAGTACGGCGGACTGGAAGTAAGCGAAGCGAAACGGCTGAAGCAGCGGAAGCAACTCGCAACAGCCTACATCCTCGTGCGAAAGCTACTGAGCAGCTGCTGAGCGGCACTGGGCTTAGTCTGAAATATGGGTGAAGCCAGGGATTGGTCAGCAAAATCTCGATAGCCAGGTATGAGCCGCAGATCCACGTCTCGCAGATTCTTGAATCCCATGCTCCAGTCTGGAAACTGTCGTTCACTGACTTCCTGACTGAGAAGACGTAGCACGCCTTTGTGCCGAGGATCATCCACAATTACAGCGTAAAGGCTCTCCACAGCATCAACCGGACCTTCGATGGCCTGCATGAAGTTGCCGTCCTTGTAGAGCAGAATGCCGGTAATGCCTAGCCTAAGATTCTTTTCGCGTGCTTTGTCCAGGATCGTTACGAGTTCGGCAGGATCTAGGTCCCCTATAGCTGAGCTGACATAACAGATCGAAACCATGGCGTGGTTTGACTCCCCTTCAATTCAGTGGCTTACACCGTCGACTTTTCTAATGTAATTTCGCTTCAATCCAAAGAGGCATTGTGTCGCGTACCTTAGGGCGCTATGTGGGCACTCGGCTCGAAACTTCCCGTTCGCACCAGCTTCCTCTCGGATCT
>JAVHMZ010534590.1:0-14017 GCA_034782995.1 Amazona versicolor
GGGTCGCCTGCAGGTTCTGCTCTGTGGCGAGTGCGACGCTGGCCCGCTTGCGCAGCGTCTGCCGAATGCGCTCGCTCTCCATCGCGATCGAGCGGGTGATGTCCTTCACCTGCGCCCGCGCGGCTACCACCCCGAGCATCTGCGACCCGTACTTCACTTGCAGCTCCGCGAGATGACCGCTCGCCGCTGAAAGCTGTTCGCGTAGCTTGGGCAGCAGCGGTGACCCTGCCACAGTGCTAAGTTGATCGAGGTCCGCCCCCCCCGTACCGCTGATCTGCGACACCACGAGATCGGCGGCGATCCGGGCCTGCTGCGCCCGGGCCAAGTCGGCGCTGATCTGCGTCAGTTGCTCCTGCAACAGCGTGCTGTCCTTGCCGCGCAGCAGCCCGCTGGCCTGGCGGAACTCTTCGTATGCAACGGCGGACCGGGTCGAACGGTCCCGAAGATCGGCCACGCGCTGCTCGAGCCACACGTGTGCCCGGCTGGTTGCCGCTTCTTTCGCCTTGATCAGCGACTCCACGTATAGAGCGGCCACCGTGTTCGCGACCTCGGCCGCGGTCGCCGCCTCCCGCGCCTGCGCCGTTATGCGGATCACCCGCGATTGGCCGACCGGACCGATGCCGAGCCGGCCGCGCAGGGTGGCGACGGTCTGCACGAGCTGCTTCCCGGGTGGCTCGCTCCCCGGCCAGGCCGCCGGCCGCCACCCGCGCGGCAGCAGTTCCACCAAGCGGTTCAGGACGCCTGCCGGCTGATACCCGTACTCGGGATCGTGCTGCAGGTCCAAGCGCAATGCGACCGCGGTCAGCAGTTCCTCGGACAAGAGCCGCTCGACTTCGCTGGCCAGTACGTCCGGCGCGAAGTCAGGCTCCTTGATCGCGTCTTCGCCACGGGCCGCACTGGTGCGGTCGCCATCAAAGATGACCGAGCTGGAGGCTTGGTACGTGTTAGGGGCGAGAATGATCAGCGCGCTCAACCCGCACATCGCGAGCGCGCTGACGAGGCCGATCAGCCATTTCCGCCGCCACAGGCACCCGGTGATGTCCCAACCGGGGGAGTAGCGCGGTTGGGCGATCGCCGGAGGGAGATGCCCGCCACCGCCACCGCCACCCTCGTGCTCCGCTTCGTTCTGGCGGACCTTCAGGCCGCCATCGCCGAACTGGTTCGCGAAACCCGGGTGCGGCGCCTCTCGCGCCACATGCTCGATCGTTGCGTCGTGCTTCAGCCGTGCGCTACGCATCGCGGCTCGCATTTCGGGTCCGATCAGCGAAGGCGGAACATATCATCAGGGCGAACATGCCGTATTCCAGCACGTATCGGCGCCAGAGTCGCCTTGGCTCGCGCGCCAGCCGATAAGCCCAGCGCAAATTCGCGCGGTCGATCCAAGGCGGATAGTAGGTCAGCCCCGCCTGCAACTGGTCGAAGAACCCACCGCAGGTGAACCCCCAGCCAAGCCAGCCAGTGGCCCTTACTGCCAACAGGAACGATTCTTGCCGGATCGCGCCCATCCCGCAGATGATGATTTGGGGCTGTAGCGCTACGACCTCCTGCACGGTTCTGTCCAACGCCTGATAGCCGCCGAAGCAGCCGATGATCCGCAGACCGGGGAAACGCTCGCCCATGCGGCTGCCCGCCTTCTCCGCAACCCCGGCGGCGCCGCCGACCAACACCACCGTCTTCCCCTCCTTGCGCGCATGCTCCAGCACGACGGGAGCCAGTGAAGTCATGTCGAAGCTGATGCGCCCGGCGGGTATTCCGTGCAGCAGGCGCATCGCGATGCACATGCCGATCCCGTCCGGCAGCACCAGGGTAAAGCGCCGCAGGTGCTCGGCGAAATCAGCCCGGCGCCGGGCAAGATTCGCGGTGGCCGGGTTGACGAAAGTGACCAACACAGACCCACCCGCGGCGGCGCGCAACGTCCCCAGCACCGCCTCCGCGGGCCCGCTGCCCGTCCGCTCGGGTACGGCATGCACTGTAACGCCGAAGCACCGAGTGGGCACGATCTTCCCAACGGGATCGGGCCGGATCTTCGTGCCGAGCACCGACGATCTGTCGCTTGCAAGCAGACTGGGTGGAACGCATTCGAAATCAGCCTGCGTCGTCCGATCCATGCGTCCCCCGCCATTCACCGTGCCGGGCGGCCATTCGGGATGGTGCCAGCTCGGTCTAGCGATCAAGCGGTGGCGGGCGGGATGCGCCGTTTGGCAACGCCCCGGCAGCCTCCGCCCTTGGGCGGAGTGGGTATCAGCGCGGCTATGCCGTTCGCATGGACCACTCGGATGGAAAGTTGCAATCAATCGATCCGCATCGAATGATCCATCCGAGCTAGATCAATCGGCCCATGCGGTGGCGCGCAAGCCGAGGCTCGAGCGCATCGACGGTGGCACCTTTCCATCGCTCGCGATGCCGAAACCCCCGTGGTATTCCCAAACGGTCCACCCGATGCCGCGGGCTTCGAGCACGCTCCGCACTTCCCGCAGCCACGAAAGTCGCGACCGGTTGTCGGCAGCGCGGTATGCGCCGAACTCGGTGACGATCAGCCGCGCGTGGTACCGGGCGGCCCAGTCGGCCGCATACGCCACCTCCTCCTGGAACGCCCCGGAGCTGCCCGGCTGATAGCGGGCGGCATATTCGGCAAGCGCGGGCGCGAACCGCGGCAACGCCCCGCGGCGGACCGAGGCCACGTTCTCCGCCTCCGCCGGATAGCGCAGTCCGCGAATCGAAGACAGGTCCGGGGTGGCCCAAGCCGCCCCCTGATGGGTGAACACCAACGGACTGTAGAAGTGAAAGACGTAGGCGACGTTGCGATCCTCAACCGGCTTGCTGCCGGCAAGCGCCACGGCCGTGCTGTCGGGTGAGGCGGTGAGCAGGATGGTGTGGCGTGGTGCGGCGCGGCGGATCCGCGCGAGCAGGACCTGCCGGTAGGCCTCCCACTTCGCCGGGTCGGACAGGACAGGCTCGTTCAGCGCCTCGAACACCATCAGCCCGGGGCCGACGATCGCGTACCGTGCCGCCACGAGGTCCCACGCGGCGGCGATCCGATCGATCGTGGCCGCTTGCGTCGCGTCAGTCACCGCTTCTGCGGGATGCGCGTCCAGGATGACGGCGAGGTGCTGGTCCACCGCCGCGCACACGACGGCATCGAGCCGGCGCATCGACGCCCCATCGGCATCCGGAACGGCCGAGGCGAAAAGGCGAGGTTCAAACGGCAGCCGCACGTGACGCAACCCGGCCTGGCGCGCCGCTCGCATGTCGCGCCGCACCTGCGCCATCGAAACGGCCGGCCAGAGCGCATCGGTCATGTTTGCGCCACGCGAGAGCGCGCCGGAGCTGACCGGATCCTCAGGCGCCGGGTTGCGCGCGGCGCACGCGGCGAGGCCGGCCGGAATCGTCTCGGCTCGGGCGGCGTCCGATCCCACGAGCACGCCTGCGGCAAGCAGGCCTACCGCAGCGAAGCGGAGGGCGATCAGGAGCGCGGGCCGCCTTCGATGGCCGCGCGGCGGCCGTTCGCCGCCAGCACGCCGCACAACAGGCAGAGCAGGCCGGCAGCATATGGGGAGTAGGCCTCCTCCTGGAACACGCCGTTGAGCAATCCGACACACAGGCCGATCACCAGGACGTCGGTGCCGCGGGCGGCTGCACCGGCGCCGAACGGCACAGCGCGCAGCAGAACGGCAACCGCGGCGGCGATGGCGAGGCTGCCGACCCCCATCTGGTACAGCAGCACGCCGACCGCGCTCTCGAGGCCGACATCGGCGCCTTGATGTTGAAACTCCTGCCACTTGGTCAGGCTGAGCGTCCCCACACTGAGGTTGCCGCCGGCGCCGAGACCGTGGCCGAGCGGGTTGGCAACGAAGCCGTTCACGCCACCGAGGAACCCGATCACGTGGAAATCGCCGGTTCGAAGGCCCGACATGATGCCGAGGCCGACGTAGGCCAAGCCGAACAAAGTGCCGGCGGCGAACAGCAACAGGCGGCTGCGGCCCAGCCACCACACCGCTTGGAGCACCACGGTCGCGACGAACAGCACCGCCGCACCCTTCACCCCGGCCAGCACGGACAATACCAGCAGGGGCAGCACGAGCACCCACCACACCAGGGACAGGAGCATCAACTCGGCTGTCGCCAGCACGTATCCGTAGCTGATGGGATGCATGTTGGGACCGCCGAAGCGATAGGCCCTGGCCGCTCCGAAACCAGGCAGCAAGTCTGTGTTGAACAGCGCCGCGGTTGCTTTCCCGACGACGTCGTCCGCGGTGTAGAAATAGGATGCGCCAGGCGCGGCGTATTTGATGTTGTTGAACCCGGTCGCGTTGATCAACGAGACGTACCAGGCCGGGTCGGCGATCTCCATCACCGCGAGCACCACGCCGGGTAGGAGAGACAGGGCGACACAGGTCGCGACGGTGCGGTACTCCCAATCCGTGCCCACGGCCAGGCCGGCAGCGATAGCCAGCAACATCCCGGTGGCATTGCGGAACCCCACCGCGGCCGGCGTGGCACCGACGGCCGCCGCCCCTAGCCCGGCGTATCCGACCGCGACCGCGACGGCGACGATGATCGCGATCCTGGCGCCGTTCGGCCGCGGGCTCATCGCCTGGCGGCCCGGTCCGATCGGCCGAGGCAGCCGCAGCAGATATGGCACCGCCAGCACGAGCGACGCCGCAAACGAGGTGCCCGACAAGATGGTGTAGTCGGACTTGCTCATGCCCGCCGAGAAGATGCTGATGCAGACGTTCTGATACAGCAGGATCTGCGCATACATGATCAGCCCGGCCAGACGGCTGTGTGTCGCGACCGCCGCCAGGCACAGCAAGATCAACGGGAAGCAGACGACGCCGACGTCACGGACCAGGGCCGCGTGGCAGGCAAGGCAGATGAGGGAGAAGGCCTGCCAGCGCAGAGTCAACAGGATGGCGTCGACCGTCGTGCGACGAACCAACGGTGCCGAAGCCTCTCCCCGCGGCTGCGCGCCGCGCACGGCAGCGCCCGTCCACCTCGCCCCACCTCGTCTTTCGAGGGCTGGCGTTGAAAAGACCTGCGTCACGACACGCTATGGAACGGCGGGGCTTGGATGCAGCCTGGCTATCGCCAGCGTCCAGGGTCAGGCAATGAACCGAACGATCTATCCGGCGCGTTACCGCTGGCAATTTCGGTCCGCCGCCCTACGGTCCCGGCATCGCTTACAGCCGAAGGGTGCCGGAATGGTTGAGGTCGCGTCTGCAAACGTTGCGGCACCGGATGGCGGTCAGAGCTGGCGGTTCAAGTTGAAGCAGTCCGCACCCTGGATCATCCATGGCATCCGCGCCGTCCGCTGGATGAAGAGCCAAGCGACGTTCCCCGTCGTCGGCGCTCTCCTCGAATGGCGCGCCCGCGGCCGGGTCTTGGGCGGCCCGTTCAAGGGCATGCGCTTTCCCGGCAGCGGGATCGGCGGCGCCTACTACCAGAACCTGCTGGGAAGTTACGAGTGGTCGCTCATTCCTGCCGTCGAGGCAGCGATTGCCCGCAGCCCGGCGACGATCATCGATGCGGGCGCCGCCTACGGGTACTATGCGGTCGGGTTGGCGATGCGGTGCCCGCAGGCGCGGGTGGTCGCCTACGAGATGGACCAGACCCGGCGCGATCTGCTGCGGAAATATGCCGGCCTGAACGGCGTCGGTTCGCGCATCGAACTTCGCGGTTTGTGCACAGCCGAGGACCTTGCGCGCGACGTCGCCGCAGCGCCGGGCGCGTTCGTGATCATGGATGTCGAGGGCGCCGAAGACATCTTGCTGACCGAGGACGTCGTCGAGCGGTTCCGCCATGTCGAGTTGCTGATCGAAACGCACGACCATTTCGTGCCGGGCGTAACCCAGCGCCTGCGGCAGCGGTTCGCCCGTACCCACACGCAAACCGTCATCGGCTACGAGGAAGCCAAACCGGTGGTGCCGCTCTACCAAGCGATGATCCGGCTCCCGTTCCTGCGCCCGATGCTGGCGCGAATGGTCAACGAATACCGCGACGCCGACATGGTATGGCTGCACCTCCGCCCGATCTGAGACACCCGGGCGTTCGCCTCGCAAGGGCACGAAGTGCGGCGACCCGCAGGAGTCGAAACATCGAACGTGCCGGCGCTTCGGTACGGCAATGACAGAATATAACATTCAAGTGGTTTTTTCTTAAGGAAATTTATGCAGGCTCCGTATCGGGCCGAAGTTGACGGATGTCCCAGGCCGCTGTGTCTCACGTTTCACTGCGCCGGGGTGTTAAAGTGCTCGATCTCAAAACGTACACGCTGACGTTCGATGACGAGTTTAATTCGCTGTCCTTAGACACCGGCCGAGGTGGCACCTGGCAAGCCGGGTATGCGTGGGCGCCGAACGGCTACACCGATGCAACACTGAGTTCCTGGGTTGTCAATCCGGCCTGGGCGCCGACCGCCGCGGCGGATGCGAACGTCTACTCGAACAGCGGTGGCGTCACCTCGATCAACGTGAGGCCGGCGCCCGCCGACGTCGACCCTGCTTCGATCGGCGGCAAATCCTTCCTTTCGGGCCAATTGACGACGTATCGAAGTTTCTCGCAGCTCTACGGCTATTTCGAAGCGGACTTGAAGATGCCCGCCGCCGCCGGGCTCACCTCGGCGTTTTGGCTGCTTCCCGCCGACGGCTCCTGGCCGCCGGAACTGGACGTGGCCGAGGTGCTCGGCCGTGACCCGACGACGCTCGTCACGACGTCGCACGACAGCGTCGCGGGGCAGCATGTCGCGACCCCGGCATGGGCGGACATCTCGGACGCGTCCCAGGGATTCCACCGCTACGGAGTCGATTGGGAGCCCGATACGATCACCTGGTATTTCGATGGCGTCCAGGTGGCGCAGCAAGCGACGCCTGCCGGCCTCGACAAGCCCATGTATCTCTTGCTCGATGTCTCTGCCGGGGTTGACGGGTCGTGGTCGGGCAGTCCCGCCGCGGGACAAACCGCAGCGCTGCAGGTGGATTACGTGCGCGCCTACGCCCGCAACCCGGCTTTCACCACGCTTGCGGCGAACACGCCTGCGCCCGCCATCTCCGTCGCCGCCTCCGCGCCGGCGCCATCGCCATCCAACACGTTGACGGTCCGCGTATCTGAAGACGCTTGGCGCGGCGATGCACAGTTCACCATCGCCGTCGATGGGCAGCAGATCGGCGGCACCCGCACCGCGACCGCTTCGCACTCGGCCGGGCAATCGGACGCGATCAGCCTTTCGGGCAATTGGGGCGCCGGATCGCACAAGGTGGCGATCACGTTCGTCAACGACGCGTATGGCGGCTCGTCGAGCACCGACCGGAATCTTTGGATCGATCAGATCATCTACGACGGCAACACGATCGCTGGGCCGACCGGGCTTTACGCCAACGGAACGCGATCATTCGATACGTTGCCGCCCGTGCAGACCGCCTTGCGCATCGGGCTGTCGGAAGATGCATGGCGCGGCGACGCGCGTTATGCCGTCACGGTAGACGGCACCTCCATCGGCGCCAACGGGACCGTTCAGGCCGCACACGGGAAGCGAGTGCAAACCATCGACCTGCAGACGCTGTTGACCCCGGGACACCACGACCTCGGCATCAGCTTCCTCAACGACGCCTATGGCGGGACGCGGTCGACCGACCGGAACCTCTACGTCGATAACGTCTCGATTAACGGCAGGTCGCTCCCAGGCGGCTCGGCGTCCTTGTTCAACCAAACCACCGCCCATTTCGACATCAACGTGCAGCCGACCTAGGTTTGGTGGCCGGCCCGCACGCCGGCAGCTTGTTTCCACTCAGCGCCAGGTCACCACCACCGCGCGGATCGCGGCAACATTGGGCGACGGCTCGGACTCACCCACGGCGATCATCTGCAACCGGTCCGCCGGCACGCCACGATCAACCAGGGCCTTCTTGACCACGTTGGCCCGCCGGGCGGAGAGGAGCAGGTTGCCGAACTCGTCGCCGACCTTATCGGTGTGTCCCGACACGAACATCACCGTGGGCTGGGCGTTCCGGTAAAGCCGGGCGGCGCCGTCGAGCTTCGATAGGGCGTCCTGCGAAAGTACCGCCGCGCCGTTCGTGAAGTCGATTGTCAGCGACTCGTCGTTGCGCGCCGCCGGGGCCGGGGCGCCCTCGGCCTGTGTGACTATGGTCGGTGGGGGCGTTGCAGGAGCCGCGCACCCCGCGAGCAATCCGGCAATGCCGGCAAGAATCGTCGGCATCGACCGCATCGCGTTGCCCCAGTGAAATTGCGTCATCATCATAACGAACAGTTACGTTACCGTCAATAATGTCTTAAAAAGCCCGTCCGAAGCCGTGGGGCGATAATGAGACTGACAGCCTTCTCTGTCGCCTTGCTCTGCCTGCTCGCAGCGCCCGCCCCGGCAGACACGCTCGCGGGCGACCAGGCCTTCGTCGCCGGCGATTACGCGACGGCCTTTCGCGAGTGGCGCGCCGCGGCCGAAGCCGGAGACGCCGCATCGATGATGGCGGTCGGGACCCTGTACGATACCGGGACCGGGCGCGCGCAAGACTTCGCCGCCGCGTTGGACTGGTACAAGCGCGCTGCCGATGCGGGTAACGTCCGGGCCATGTTCAACGTGGGCGCCATGTACGATAACGGCCGGGGCACACCGGTGGATCGGATGCAAGCCATTGCATGGTATCGTCGCGCCGCCGATGCGGGCGATGGCCGGGCCGCCTACGCGCTGGGCGTGATCTTCCGCGACGGCGACGGCACGCCGCGCGACCGCGGTCAGGCGGTGCGCGCCTTTCGGCAGGCGCTCGCCGCCGGGATCGGGGCCGCCCGCGGCAACCTCGTCGCCTTGCACGCGGCCCCGGCAACGTCCCCGCCCGCGAGGCCGGTGCCCAACGCCATCCCGCTCGCGCCCGACGAGGGATCGCGCTCAGCCGACATGGCGAGCATCGAGAGGTCGGCACTGTCGCGCACGCCGCTCGATCCCGCGGCAGCGAAACTCCTCGGCTCGTTGGTGCCCGCACTGCAAACGCAAGCCCGCAAAGGCAACAATGGCGCCCAGTACGACCTGGCTTACGCGTATGAGAACGCGATCGGCACCGAACGGGACAAGGTCAAAGCCTACGTGCTCTATCTTCGCGCGGCGGCTTCGCGGGATGGACCGATCCGCACCGCCGCCCGGCGCGGAGCCGCGGAAGTCGGCGCCGCCCTGACCCCGGCCGAACATGCGACCGCGCGGTCGTTGCTGCTCGACAACGGTCCCTGAATGCGGAGACGAGGCACGGCAGCGTGGGCCCATCCCCAAATCGGGCGATTCGCCGTTGCGGTGAACCTCTCGCCCACGTTCCTCTTACCGCTCCGCGGGACTGAGTGGATCGACCATCGGGGGATCGCGTCGTTCAGTCCGAAGCCAGCCGCGCCATTCCCCGCGAGAGCTCTCGCTCGGCGACATATCGATTGATGTGCGGCTTCAAACCGAGGTTCTCCCGCAAGGTCCTCCCCTCATATGCCGTCCGGAACCGTCCCCGGCGCTGCAGCTCCGGCGTGATCAAGCCGATGAAGTCCTCGCACCCGCCCGGCAATTGGTTCGGCGTGATATTGAAGCCGTCGCAGGCTTCGGCGTCCATCCATTCTTCCATACGGTCGGCGATGTCCGACGCCGTCCCGACGATCACGCTGCTGCCCTCGCCGGCGAGCACTTGGCAGAGCTGCCGGATCGTCCAGCCGTTCTCCCGCACGCGCTTCATCAGCCGCGTCTGGCTGCTGCGGATCTTCGGCGTCATCGTCGGCTCCGGAACCGGCCCGTCGATCGGGTAGCCGGATAGGTCGCCGAGCGCGTTATACACTCGCGCCAGCCCCACCAGCGGGTCCACCAGCTCCTGCAACTCGTCGTACTTCGCCTGCGCCTCCGCCCGCGTCCTCCCCACGATCGGCCGAAGCCCCGGCATGATCTTCAAATCGTCCCAGTCGCGGCCGTACTTCGCCATCCGCTTCTTCACGTCGTCGTAGTACGCCTTCATGGCCGGCACGTCGTCTTGCGAGGCATAGACCACGTCGGCCGACCGGGCAGCGATCTCCCGCCCCGGTTCCGACGCGCCGGCCTGCACCAGCACCGGCCGGCCCTGCGGCATCCGCGCGACATTCAGCGGTCCCTTGACCCTGAAATGCTTTCCGATGTGGTTCAGCACATGCATCTTGCTTTCGTCATAGAACACGCAGTTTTCGCGGTCATAGACGAAGGCGCCCGGTTCCCAGCTATCCCACAGTCCGGTGACGACCTCGACGAACTCCTCCGCCCGCTCATACCTGGTGTCGTAGTCCAGATGTTCGGTGCGGTTGAAGTTGTGCGCCTCGGCCTCCGACCAGGAGGTCACGATGTTCCACCCGGCCCTTCCGCCACTGATCAGGTCGAGCGTCGCGAACTTGCGCGCCACGTGGAACGGCTCGTTGTAGGTCGTGCTCGCCGTGGTCACCAAGCCGATATGCTTCGTCACCGCCGCCAGCGCGGGCAGCAGGGTCATCGGCTCCATCTCGACGATCTCGTAGCCGGAGCGCGACAACGACCCCTTCGGCTCGTCGCGCTCCCGCACGCCGATCCCGTCCGCGAAGAAGATCATGTCGAACAGCCCCTGCTCGGCAAGCTGCGCATTCCTCACGTAGTGATCGAACCGCAGCGTGCCGTCTGCGGGCGTGCCGGGGTGGCGCCAAGCCGCCACGTGGTAGCCGAGGCCGCGCATCGACATGCCCAGTTTCATCTGCCGCTTGCTCATCCTCGCTCTCCTGTTCGGTAGGTGGAACCGGCATCATCGCCGGCGAACGTAATCGAGTTTCTTCAACTCCGGCAGCCTGTGCTGCCCACGAGACCATGCCCGACGTGAGTTAGAACGGCTGGGCGGCGTTCCGTGGCGGACCGATGCTTCCGCAGAAGCGGCTTACAGGGTTCGAGCGGAAGGCCGGCAAATCCCGCCGCCAGCGACCCGGACACCGGCCTCGCCCGATCCTTGAGGGTGGACAACACCGTGGCGATGACGTTCTGCTCGACTGCCCGAGCAGGGCAGGCGACCCGAGAAGAAGGACCAGAGTCCACATGATCACGATGACGCGCCGCACCATGGTCGCGGTTTCCGCCGCCCTGGCTTCGCCGACCCTGCTGCGCGCGCAGCCCGCCGCCGTGAGGCTCGGGATCCTGCAACCCGTCACGGGGGCACTGGCGCAGGACGGCGAACTCGGGCGGCTCGGCGCGCAGATCGCCATCGACGAGATCAATGCGGCGGGCGGCATCGCCGGGTTGGGCGGCGCCAAGCTGGAGATGGTGTTCGGCGACGCGCGTTCGATGCCGGATGCCGGCACGCAGGAGGTGGAGCGGATGCAATCCGAGGGCGTCGCCGCCATCGTCGGCGGCTTCGCCAGCCCCATATGCCTGGCCGCCAGCCAGGCCGCCGCGCGCTACGACCTGCCTTACCTCGTCGATGTGGGGGTGTCGGACAGCATCGTCAGCCGCGGGCTCACCAATACGTTCCGCTTCGCACCAGGCTTCGGCACCGTGTCCTCGGTCGCGCTCGACAACTTGGCGACGCTGAACGATGCGGCAGGCAAGCCGGCCAAGACGGTCGTGCTGGTGCACGAGGACGGCCTGTTCGGCAGCGGGCTGGCGAAGCTCATGCAAGCCGAGTTGCCAAAGCGCGGGTTCGAGATCCTTGACACCATCGCGCACCCGACGCCGGCGCGCGACATGAGCAATATCGCGCTGCGCATCCGCTCGTTGTCGCCCGACCTCATCCTGCCGTCCGATTACTACGCCGAGTTCGTGCTGCTGGCGCGCACGCTGCAGCAGCAGCGGATCAAGCCGAAGGGCATCTACGGCGTGCTGAACGGCGCCGCCTCGAACTACCGCTTCGTCAAGGAATTCCCGGCGATCGCCGAGGGACTGCTGGACTGCAATCACTGGGCGGACCCGCGCAACCCGAAGACCGCGGCGCTGAGGCAGAAGGTCGAGGCGCAGGGCCGGATCTTCTCCTACAACGTGATGCTGAACTACTCCTGCATCTTGCTGGTCGCGGATGCGCTCGGTCGCGCCGGAAGTGCTGACCGCGCCAAACTGACCGAGGCGCTCGCCGGGTCGACGTTCGCCGGCCACATCATGCCCTACGGGCCGACGAAGTTCGTCAACGGGCAGAACGGTGGCGCCACCCCGGTCAATACCCAGGTGCAGGGCGGCGACATCAAGGTGATCTTCCCGAACAGCTTCGCGGACGCGAAACCGGTCTTTCCGGTCACCTGACGTTCGGGCATGTTCGCGCCGTCCATCGTCGCCGAAGCCATCGCCAACGGGCTGCTCACCGGTGCCGTCTATGCGTTGATCGCTCTTGGCCTGACGCTGATCTACGGCGTGCTGCACATCATCAACTTCGCCCATGGCGCCCTGCTCACCTGCGCCATGTTCGCCGTGTGGGGGTTGGGATCCGTGATCGGCCTCGGCCCCTACGTCGCCATGCTGCCGCTGGTACCGGGCTTTTTCGCCCTCGGCTACGCGCTACAGCGCTGCGTCATCGGTCCGGCCAGCCGCGGCCGGGACGGCAACGTCCTGCTCGTGACGCTGGGGCTGGCGATCGCCATCCAGAATGGGCTGCTGGCCGTGTTCAAGGCCGACACGCGGTCGCTGGACGGCAACGATGCGTTCGACGTGGTCGCGGTCGGCCCCATGCTACTGTCGCAGCCGCGGCTGATCGGCTTCGCCGGGTCCGCGCTGGTTGCCGTCTTGCTCTGGGCGCTGTTGGCGCGAACCGATGTCGGCCGCGCCATCCGGGCTGTCGCGAAAGAAGACCTGGGCGCGCGCCTGGTCGGGATCGACGTGCCGCACGTGTTCGCCGTGACCTTCGGCGTGGGATGCGCCTGCCTGGCCGTGGCCGCCGGGCTGCTGATGCCGAGCTATACCGTCAATCCGCGGTCGGGCGAGGCGTTCGTGCTGGTGGCCTTCACGATCGTCGTGCTGGGGGGCATGGGCTCGGTTCCCGGCGCGGTGATCGGCGGCCTGCTGATCGGGGTGGTCGAGAGCCTGAGCGGCCTGTTCCTGGGCGACAGCCTGGGCCAATTGGGGATTTTCGTCATCTTCATCACCGTGCTGCTGCTGCGCCCGGCCGGGCTGTTCGGGGCGCGGGCGTGAAGGGTGTCGACTTCGAAGGCTGGGCTATCCTGGCGATCGTTGCGGTGCTGGCGGTGGTGCCGCCGCTGTTCCCGTCCGATCTCGTGCTGAACTTCTTCGTCGGCGCACTCATCATCGCTCTTGCGGGTCAGGGCTGGAACATCCTGGGCGGCCTGGGCGGACAACTCTCGTTCGGGCACGCCGCGTTCTACGGTACCGGTGCCTATCTCAGCGCCGTCCTGCAACTCCGGTTCGGCGTCAACGCCTGGGCGGGTGCCGCGGCCGGGATCGCCGCCGGTGCGGCGGCCGGCGCGGTCATCGGTATCCTGGTGTTCCGGGCCGGGCTTCGCGGCTCCTACTTCGCGCTCGTGACGCTCGCCTTCGCCGAGGTGTTCCGCATCCTGGCCAATGCCGCGCCGCTGACCGGTGGGGCGGCCGGGCTGCTGGTGCGGCTGGACCCGCGGCCGGAGAACTTCCAGTTCCGCGGCCGAGCCGCGTTCTTCTACGTCGCGCTCGCGTGCGTGGCCGGTGCCCTGCTGCTGACCTGGTGGATCGGCCGCTCCCGTTTCGGCACGCAGCTTGCGGCAGTGCGGGAGAGCGAGGAAGCGGCCCGGGCGCTGGGCATCGATGCTTTCGCGGTCAAGCTGCGCGCCATGACGCTCTCCGCCGGCATCACCGCGGCGGCGGGCGTGCTGTACCTGCAATACTACCTCTACATCGATTCCGGCCTCGGGTACGGAACCGGCACCTCCGTCGCTGCCCTGCTGGCCCCGGTGGTGGGTGGCGTGGGCACGGTGCTGGGGCCGGTGCTGGGTGGCTTGGCGCTGGAGGCGCTGGGCCAGCTCACGCGGTCGATCGGCGGCCCGATCCCCGGCGTCGATCAGGGGCGGTTCGGCCTGCTGCTGGTGG